>JAUTBT010021895.1:0-20808 GCA_032361225.1 Lepetodrilus schrolli
TTCCACCCCCCCCCCCCCCCCCCCCCCCCGTCAGTGTTATGTCGAAGGTACACAGTAATATATAGTATCAAAAACAACCCAGAAATATTCCACTATGTTTTTGAAATTTATTTTGACAGGACGTCAAGCTTCTGATGAAGAAATTGACACATGGACAACTGAAGGACAGCTTCTTTATTCCTAAATGGAACCACCTTGACTTCATCTGGGCCGTTGATGCCAAAAAGGTTATATACAATAAAATTATGCAAATTATAAAGAAGCCTTAAAAGTTGACTTTATATCAAATGTCTTGTTTTTTTACTGAACTTGTTACACTTCTAATATGTATGTGATTTATTCTTTACACTGATAAACCGTGTTTGGTTCTCTATACTGATATCTGGATATGGTACATGTACCTGTGATTCCTTCATACCAAATAAATTGTAAATGTATGTACATAGTACTTGTTCCATATTCAGAGGGAATAATTCTTCAATGATTAATCAATGACCAAATATTGTCAGTCACGTATGGGTGAAGATTTCCACTGCGATGTAAGGCAATACCTCACTCACTCTATATTGGCCATGGAAACCTTTCTTGAAGCTCTTGTAGACACCGAAAACTAGCACTGTTTTAGGTGGATACAAAGTTTCATGAAATTATGCCCTGACCATGTTGGTGAAATGTCATGTGCAATCATATAATATGCCATCAATTTATATTAATCAGTATTATAATGATGTGGCGAGTGCATTTCTACACACGTCTCAGATTGTCTGTCCCAAAGTTGGTCAACATTTTTCTTTTGTTTTATTTTATTAATCAGGTTTGAGTAATACCAAAGACATAAATAACCAAGGATTAATTACTACCTGAATTAGGGTTAGATTACCAGGGATAGAACTAGACACTCGCCCGGCAGCCCGATCCATTTCTCCTAATATTAAAGGTATCCTATGGACTAGTAGAAATTTCATGTTTTGTCATTTATATCATTATTTGGGCGAGTATGTTTTAAAGTTAAGTTCCATCCCTGGATTATCAAAGGACTTCATGTATTAGCCATAACATGATCTGACATCATACAAAGCAAACGTGCTACATATATGTAAACATTCATATTATACAATATTTATATACAATGATTTTTTCGATTTATTTGGCATGTTACAAATTGAGTCATATTAAAATGACCTTAATTCTTTTGTTATTTTGTACACCATCTTATTGTATAAATGATATTCTACTGAACTGAATAGAGGCTTCTATATTTGTCATATATGTGTGCTATTACTGTATACAATTTATATCTCATTATTTTTCTTTTGAATTCTGAATGTAGTATAGAATCTTTTAACCCTCTCCCTGCTGAATTAGTCACAAGCATTGCTGTTTATGGCATCTCTGCTTGCCTCCAGCATGGAGAGGGTTAACAATATCAACAAAAAACAAGAATAACAGTAATACAATGTCATTGTACTTCGAAATTTATTTGTATGTCTGATAACTTAAGTGAAAATACGAGATCTGTTACTCCACATCCTCAGACAACTGGCCTGGGGTCATTGTCCATTGTTGCAGTCAAGGTTATGGAAACGAGTGTTTTCCTTTTTTTTTTTTCCATGACTTTAACAATACTAGTTTTCTATGTATACATGTACTCAACTTTATTTGCTGTATATGCACATATTTGAACGTTAGTGTTATATTTGTCAACGGGTGCTTTAAAGTGTTGCTGTATATGAAACACCACCAGTATTATATTATTTGTTGATGAGCGGTTACATGATGAAATATGTATTTGATCTATTATGCAATCACTGAAACCACATTCCTGTTCAAGTACGTTTGTTATTTACATGTTTTTCCATTTCCATAATCTGCATAAATATTTGTCAAGTATTGCAGTGGTATTTTCTTCTCATTTCATTCCTATTGTCCACATTGACACTATTACAGGTGCAATATTTTCTGGCAACTCCTAAGAAACATTTAGAGTATGATTTCATGATCGAACTCAAATTTTATATGGGAATCTGTGAGTAAGGTTTCTAATCTTGGGGCCTGGTCAAACAGCAAGAACCATTCTTAATATCCATTTCCAATTAACTTTAAGTCAGTTGTTCCAGATGATGGATATGAAAGTTTGAACAACATGGGTACCCAGTAGTGATCTCTGACTCAGTAACCCACCACAGTTGTCATGATCAATAAGAGAGCCATACGTTTATGTACAGTTTATTGTTGAGAATATACACAAAAAAAACCAAGAAAATATCACAGTACACAGCTAAAATGCTTGCAACTTGGTAAACTTTAACCATATATTATTTCCCCCCCCTAATTTGAGGTTTACATATTGCCATGTCACTTCCTGTCATGTGCAATATGTACTTCCATTGTCGTTTCACCAAGAAGTCATCAAGGGGGAATAATCAAATGTGTTCTTTGGGATAGCTTGCATCATTTTGCGTAAATACATAAAAGTAACATTGCCATAACAAAGAGTACAGGATATCATTCAAGACTGCATTGAATGTAGAATTGTATTTGTTTGGAAATACTAACAACAATAGTCGTATTAGTCACCCAATGATTCCTCCTGAATCTCTACACATTGTTCTGAAGGTGAAGAATGCCAGTGCTATAACACTGTTAGACTCAAACAAATTAAGAAATTAGAAATACTGAAGCACTTGTATGGCTATGGTTTCACATTTCGTATTAGTATCGTTGACCTGTCATCATTTTATCGGAAGCCGAGGAAGCCCTGGGTTTTGGAGACGTGGATCGTGTTTCATAATTCACTTTCTCCGCGGACGACGGGAGACGTCTTTTTGTCGGACCCCTCTGGACCTGTCGAGCACGCTGTCCGAATCCCAGACACTGGAGTGACTCTGTGATGTACCGCTGAGATGGCGAGACACAGAGTAGGACCAGGAGCTTAGCATCTCCACCTGATTGAAAACAGTGCACAGATTTAGAACAGGCTCAAAGGATTATCATTAAAACTTTAGGGTATTGAGGACCAGCAGCTTGATGTTTTCAACTGATTACAAATAGTACAAGGATAAAACACAAGCTTACAGAACTATAATTAATATGCATACTCTCCAGGAAGTTGAGAAGTAAACCAAGTGCATGCTGATCCACTGACTGGTAATAATGTATGAACCTTTTTATTATAACTACATGTATTCATTATTATTATAATTATTATTATTATAAATATCTGATTTTAGATAATTTCACATGAATTAATTTGAGGTACAATGACTACACATTTAATAGAGATTTTTCTTTAAAGTTAACATCTTCACATAACTAGTCAGATTATGCCAAGAGGAAACCTGCAACACCTGTAGAGTTTAGTGTTGCAGCAAACCTGCAAGCACTGACTGGTACTGACAAATAAACAATGGTATCTGCATTACAACAGTACATACAGTGTATATCATCAATGCCATCAGAAAGATGTCGTTCTACGGACATTATGCTGTGTCACTAATGTGGGATCAAACTCAAGGCCTCTGGCTACCACAGGGAATGTGTAAATATGTGGATCCGTATTTCACATATTTTAAATGTTTCTGGTTCTGCAGGAGCCAAATGGCTCCTCAGACAATTTTGTAACGAGTCCTTTGGATCACAACCTATCTTCTGAACTGTACAAATACCTATGGAGTCCTGCAACAGATGAGTGAGCTTGCTGTTCCGGTACGGTACATGAGTTCTGTTTTCAGATAGAGCGCCTAGAACATCCGCCAGAGCAGACAGACTTTTGTTGATATTGGAGGCTTCACGTAGAGCAGCTCCTTTCACTCCAGACATGCCTAGAAATACAAATCCCTGGTAATCATTGTCTGGCTGATAAAGCAACAAACCAGTTTGGTACTGCACCTCAAAAATATTTAACGCAGGTCACTCAAATTTGGCAGTGTTAGGAAATCCTTCTCAACCAGACTCAATTCTGTCTATTGAACCCATTACTTTTATTTGACACCATACTATAGAAATGGAAGGGTGCCATTTTATCATGTAACAGCGATATACATATTTTCTTAACATTACCTGCCAGACTATACATTGTGTTGAATAAACGTGCTCAATGTATTTTAGTTATTTATTAAACATGGGCAAAAGCCCCATGCTGTTTTGTTTAATATCCCCCAATGTTTTGTAAGGAGTAGCCTTTTGGTACAAGGCTCTCCGCAACCACAATGAAGCGAGGACCAATGTTAGGAAAATACGTCGTTCCCAGACCAGCAGATTCACTGAAGAACGGGGATTGTTCTTGTTATTGCTGGTCTTTTGGGCCTGGTATTTTTCTGACCAGCAATAAAACCTTATTACTGGAGTTTTTTTGAAAGACCAAGAGCTTTCAAAGCAGGTATTATTGAGATTTTGTGAACACTGGGGAAGTACCGACATACCAACACATTCACTTCCAGCCAAGTCTACCAACTGAAGCTTGGTCCGAATCACTGCCTGACTGGAGGAGGAGCTGGAGGACAGGTCAGGAATCGACACAGACCGAGCCTTCTTCAGATATCTGTCACAATCTGAGGGGGTGGAAAACAGGAGTGTGATTAAATAATTCATATGAAATCACAGTGGAAATTTGGATATTTCTGGTTAAATTATATAAAATTGCAAGAGACTATTACCGGTATTACGTTACATTTAGTAATAGATGTGTCTATGAATGAGTGTTCTGGTTGTGTTGTCAGCATAATACTTCATTTAATTGATCTCTTATTATTATTATTATTTTTATATTGGACCAGACTGGCCTAAATATCAAATTATATTTATTTATATTTTCAACCACCAAGCTGTAATTATCACAGAAAAATCTGTGGGAATCCAGGGAATTGAATAATTACCATTGAAGGACACTGTATCATAAATAAATTAAGAAATTGTGACAATTTTCCGCACACCTTCAGAATCAGTGGATGTGGAGTTGGAGGTGAAGAAGCTGGGAGCCTGTGAAACGAGAACCAGAGTGACCACCAGGTGCGACCGGCTGGAGTGCTCGTGGACGAGAGTGGCCGACTCCTGCCGCGTCCTGAGTCCATGCTGGACACGACACATCACGTCGTACACACTGGACACTGGTCTATAGGAGGAATAATAATAATAATAATAATAATAATAATAATAATGCTCTTAATAAAAATTATAATTAATAATAATAATAATAATAAAATTAACAATAAAATTAATAATAATAATCTTAATAATATAGTAATAGTTATTTTCATAGCTTTTATAATAATTTAATATAAATTTTCATAATATTTATAATAATAAAAGTAATAATACATGTATTTGTAATGTGCCAAATGAAAGTGCTGCAAATGCTATAAATCAGCCAATGCTATAAATTTTGCCCAAAATGTGTCAATATAAAAAATAAAAAAAACGGTACCTGGATCATGACACTTTTTTAAAGTACAATTTCATTCTAAATGCAAAGTTCTGTTCACAAATACCCATATAAAATTTGAACTTGAGAAAAACGTTTCATAATCTTGGGGCCTGGTGGTATGGGTGTGAGTGATAATGGCGTTTAATGTCACTGCAGGAATCTTTCACCCACTTGCGACAATTGGTGGTATGGGAAACATGATGATCTTACTTGGACGTGATGGTGGGTAGATTGAGGCCGCCGTCAGACCCGGTGTGGATGTCATGCTTGGTGCTGGTGTCTCGACTCAGCAGATCTCGGATGTCGTTGTTGTAGATCTCCACCACAGACACCTCCAGAGAGTAGCTGCCAGGCGGTTTCTCCGAGATCAATCTGGAAATATCTCAACATTTACTTTCTAGATTGATTACAGCTGTATTCTAAGTGAGAACAGCTGGGTAGTAAGTCCATGTATTCATAATAATACGGCTGATGTTTGCAAGCTTTTCTTAATTTATTTTAATTTTAATTTTTGAATGCATCGGTACTGTATTTCATACTGTGAAGGGAGACAGCTTATCCAAAATTGTTATGTCAAGCGAAGTTTTATAATTAGTTTCAGTCAGATGATGCTACCACTTTTCTTAATTTGAGAGTGTCGAGCTGACATCCAGGTTTCGAATCGCATGATTTATATGGAATAGTTACAGGAGAACTATTAAAAAGAAAAATGCATTAAATCACATTCTGATTCAAAATAATTTCTGGATGTTCACTAATTACCTGAAGAGTTCCGTTGTGGCCCTCGGTATGACCCCCTCGTCTGGATGCATGTCTCGTGAGGGATGATAATCTTCGGTCTGATGACTGCCGAGCATCGTGTGAGTCTTCCCACTGCCTGTCTGTCCATAGGCCATGATGCAGATGTTGTACCTATTGCATAGTCAATATTATTATTAAACATATGCCATGATGCAGATGTTGTACCTGTATACTCCCCAGGGAGTTGAGAAGAAACACAGAGTGCACATTGATCCAATGACCGGGGATAATAATGTAGCGCTTTGACCATGCCTTAGGGGGTGGATTTGGCACATTATAAGTAGCCATTATTTTTATTATGACCAATAGCATAGTAAATATCAAACAACACAGGCCATGATGTAGATGTTGTACCTATAGCACAGTTAATAATGACAATATAAATAGATATATTAGTCCATTTATACAGCGCGTGCCTCCCATGCCAATGCATGCTCGAAGCCCTAAACATTACGTAATATCACCCTCTGGCCATTGCTTTGTTACTTCCATCAATGGACCTGTGTATCATTTCTCAACGTTCTTGTATCTACTACGAGACCAAAAAACACTCTCATAGCGATCTCTTAAGGCGATCCGAACGTATGAGAGTGCAATGGACATGCAGGCTTCGACAAACCATCCCCTGTGCAATAAGAACAACTTTACTTCAATTTTAAACCACCATGTCACTATTAATAATAATTAAAAGGTTACAGACTGGGCCAATCAGATAGCTCTCTGTTAGGGTTTGTTATGTTGGTATGGCAACGTCTGAGATGACCAAAAGTGTGCTTGGGACATTTCACTACGAAATTTTATGGCTTGGATTGATCTCTATGTTTGGATTGATCTCTATGTTTGGATTGATCTCTATGTTTGGATTGATCTCTATGTTTGGACTATTCTTAGAATAGATATCATCATGTTATTTCAGGTTCTTGTGGAAAGTCCAAAATCTTACCCATCAAGCAGTGATGTCAACATGGGCTGTACTTCATCAAAGACTGTTGATTGTTTCTCATCTGGCGAAAACACCCTGAAAATACGTACAAAAGCCTAAAAAAATTCCAGATAAAAATATGAACTGACAGTTCAGTAAGCAATGACATATTTACACATTAATGCTGTTATCTGATAGTTTGGGCTGTTTGAACATTTCACAAATTCATTTGATATTTGGAAACTGTATGCTAGAGTTATCAACCTTATTTCATTATCTTCTTATTGGTATACTCACATATCAAACTGCACGGAAAAACAAGTAATGACTGTAGATAAAAATACCTTTCATATTCGAAGACTTTGTTGTGTTTAGCCGTTCTGATGCACACATTTTCCTTTAGAGGTAAAAAAAGAACAAACAAAAAACAATTAAAAGTAATTTTAAGTTTTCCAAATAAATAATAACTTATAGAAATCAGGAGAATCACATTTTAACATCTTATAAACAAATCTTAAGGAATAAAAGGATTAAAGTGAACTACTCTGATTACATGGTAGTAGAAGATGTGTTAATATAGAACATTGTATTGCAGCTGTGTTATATAAGATGTGCTAATATAGAACATTGTATTGCAGCTGTGTTATATATGATGTGTTAATATAGAACATTGTATTGTAGCTGTGTTATATAAGATGCTCCTACTGGTCTTGGCTCAGTCAGTAGAGTGTTGGACAATCCAGCAACTCGGGTTCGAATCCGAGGATCGGCATGATCCCCGGTGACATAATTATTAATTATTAGAACGTCCTCGCTATAAACATCCAAATCAGTTTCCCAATCCACTACAATTATGCCCAGCATGTCCTTGCCTAAGTAGCCATGGTACTTGTAACTAGAATTGATCAAATAATGCACAGCATACTCACATCATCATAGAAATGCACAACCACTTCAGATTTTGTACCAGGCCTATGATAAACACAAAGAATATTTCAATTCAGAGCAATCTTGAAATCTTTTCACATCTACATAATCACTAAATATTTATGGATCTACTATATTTGACCAAACATAGCAATCTAATAATAGAGTGAAATTATTTGCAAAGCACTGTTGTACCTTCCTAGAGTAGATTTATCTTCACTGCCACAATCAAACTCCATCAGTGGTCGAATTCTACAATGGACTCTGATGTTTCCTCTCAACTCCTGTTTGCAATAATTCAAAATATGATTAAAATCTTAAAGCATATTGTATTAAACAAATTTCTATTTAACACCATGTTTCAGTAAACATCACTTTACAAATTACTTCGAAATGTATATTCCCTAAGGTGAGAAACAATGATAGGAGATACCATTAATATTAATTTGCTAGAAAATCTCTGCACAAAAAAAAGTAATGGAGAGTAATAAACTGACTGTACCATCAGAGTGTTATGAAGAGCTTGTCTTCTCTTCTTTTCTTTAGAATGCCTGTCTTGGACATCTTGTAGTGCAGTTTGCAGTACTAATACTTGATCTTGTAGCACTGAAATGTATTTCTTATATAACATACAATTGTCTTATCTGCTTATCCAATAATAATATTTTAAATTATTACTTTTGGCATTACATTAAAAAAATATATATTTGACTTGAGATACTGAGAGCACACCTGAGAGACTAGATGAGTGGTCTTTGTGTATTTTTCTGTGTCGTTGGATGACATCACAGGCTTGCTGAATGTCTGACTGAAATTGTTCTGGCATCCGACTAGCAACATTCATCACCTGACTCATGCCGTTACGTAAACCCTGCAATGGAGCATTTAGAGAGGATGACTATAGTTTAATAACAGGTTTTTATTTACACACAATTCTCATAAGAATCCTTAGTCCATTAATACCAGTCGGTGCTCACAGATGTACTGCAACATTCAGCACTCCGATTAGTAATGATTCACTGGTGCATTGCGATACAAAGTTTGACGATTCGTGTATCGTATCGCAAGGCTATGTATCGTTACACAACGATACTGATGTATTCTATTCATGGAAATATCCAGGCTGTTCCATTAGATGTCCACCATAACTTCTGATAGATAATGGCCAATCCGATCTAAACAACATGTCATTGAATAAAGTAATATGGAGTAATTACTGCAAAAACCATCATCAAAATTAATTTATTTGATTGCAAAATGAATGCCTAGATGTCTGTGCCAGTAGTCTGTGCAAGTAATGAAATACATTTTACAACTGAGATTCAGCAAAATTTAGTAATAAAAGGGATGGGGCCCATGATCTTCACCATTGGATTTGCCAAATTGTCTGTGGCAAATTTCGGCTTCAAAGTATCTTTTTCTTTTTCCTATCAAACACGTTATTGAGGTATCGTATCATGACCTGTGAATCGTGATACATATCGTATCATAAGAAAATGTATCGTTGCAGGCCTACCGATTAGATTATGGTAAACTGACATATTAACGATATTCAGAGAATCCTTATATGTCTAATCAATAATGCCCCATTTGGTAATACTGACTGAAGACCTGGTATGAGCATGATAAGACATAAGAAATTTGTTGTTACCATACACACCACCTAGCTATAACCATTCAGTAATTTCACATTCCCTGTCTCGCTAAGGTTGCCGTACTTCCGCCCACGAAGATGCAGGCAAACATAGAGGCATGGAACTTTCAATGGCTGCTGTCTCAGTAAATAGTTTATGGAATGAAAAACAAAAAAGACTACCATTTCATATGTTGTACTACTTGTCCAAAATATAATTCTGAATAATTGCATCATTAACAAAAGAAAATCAGTATATACATGTATAAGCTATCACGAAATATGTTGAAAAAAAGTGCCCCAAAGCTTGACCAGGGCTTGACTTGGCCCTGTTTATTGCCACGTAGTGATAATGCTTCACTATACTCACTTCACTGGACATAATACTTCTATGAAAGCGATGGGAGCAAACTGCGTTGGCAACTCTGTTAAGTGAGTATAGCGAAGCACTATCACTACCCAACCATAACCAGGGCCAAGGGCTTGACCAGTCTCACTGCTAATTTGCCCAGGCTAGCTGATGATTGGCTGGCCACTGGCTTGTGACGTCGCATGGCAATAAATGTGAAATTACCGAATGTAGAACATTTTAAACATCATGATGATTGTTTGTAATTTACTGGTACCTCGATTTCCTGTTTGAATTTGGCTGCTTTGTCAGACACGTGACTTCTGAACATTCTCTCTGCATCATACTTGGTTTGTAATTCATTTAGATCTTGGCCTGACCACTGAAGTTCACCTCTGATCTGGGCCAGTTTCAGGTACAATAATGCATTTTCAGTTTCCAAAGAAGCTATTCTTTCTTTCTTTTTCTGCAAATATAACAGACATCATCCTGACAAATACATGTGGACAACATTAAATGTACACAATAATTACTATCTAAGATAAAGGATATTAACATTAATCTATAATGTTAATGTGACACTAGGTTCTATCAGAAAAGTATCAGCTGGTGCCGTTTGTGTATATCCGACAGATTTTTTTCACTCGACAATATACTTACTCTAAGCTGGATTTCTTGGTCTTTAACTTTGCCAGACAGGAAGTGACTTCTGTCTAAACCTAGCGGCATAACTGTCACGATACAGAAAAATCGATTGATAAATAAATAAACACAGACAAATAATGGTCAGTGCAAGTTCAGACAGTTTTGGAATTCACCGCCATTACTAGAAATATTATGGGTTTCAAACGTCAGTGATTTCCATAAGGGAAGTTACTCTGTATTCATATTCGTTACCGCTAAACTTTATTTTTTATTGCCTAGGGAGGTAACTCTAATAAAAGATCTCCACGTGAGAAGTAATGTTGATCTGTAAGTAAGTTTATTGATTATAATTTCATTTATTATCACGGCTGATTCAGTAAGTTATAGCTGTTAGAGCAACGTATATCGCAACGTACAACGTATATCGTAATTCACATTTAATAATTGATAATATTTGCAGAATTTGGATGCCTATTTTGCCAGGTGTAAACAACTTGTTTTGAACAGCAGATGAATCATTCATGTTGTTCTTCTAGTTCCTAGTTCTAACGCTGTTAACTCGATGGCAAACTGGTTTTCCAGGTTGTTTGACAACATGCCTATGTCTATGCATGTGTTTATGTTATTGTACTTATAGTTATACGCAGGTAAGCAACGGTCCACTTTACTTTTCCGTACCCAGACTAAATAGAACTTGAAAAAAAATATCACGATAAAGGTAAAATAATATTTATAGTATTTTAAATACACAATATATTTACTACGGTAACGGCTTTATTTTCAGTGATCAGTTAATTAATTACATAATTGTATCATGTTTATTAGTTAATTGTTTATAATGGATTTGTTTCAGACCAATAAACAGCTGATAAACATGCCAGTGCTAACAGAAGATGGACAATCAGAGATGACTTATTCAGATTTTATTGAACTCCATCAGCCTCAGTTAGTTGGCTCACTAGTTCCGGAGAGGTTTTGGCACACCTTGTATGAGAAACTAAAAGATGAGGTGAACACAATTAATTATTTATTCTACAATGTTTTATCTAGATTCTACACATTAATAGTTATTAATCTGTCTTTTATCATGTTGTTTAATTGGTTGTTACTAGATTATTTGTTTTGAAAAAAAAGAATTTGTTGGTCCCTTTTCTCCCAATAATGTTGACCTATTTGTAAAATTTACTGTCCAATATATTTGTAACCGTTCAATTTGCATAGTGTTATATCCATATCATTTAATGTCATAAAACAAAATGGCCCAGACATTTCATATTAAATAGTGTAGACATGTTGGCATTGAGAATGTTGAGGGAGAAACATTTATATTTATTAGTGTTCTTAAACATTTATCACTGTGTAGAATTTAGACTAAATAAGTCAAAGAATCTTGAAAGCGGCTCTAAACCCAAATTTCAATTAGGACCTAAGGTCAGTGAAATGTGATTGAAAATGGTAATATTATAGTAATAATCATTATTTGTGGATTAATCAAAATCCCTTCTCTGTTTGGGCATCCCCAGTTGTCTTCAGCAGAAATAAGGTTAAATCCCAATGCATTCTTCATTAAAATATTTAAATTATTTCTATTTCGAACAAATTTCAGGTTTACGATGCCGGCAACACCTTCCAGATTATCTGTGAAGAGTACAGCCAGAGGGATGAAGCAGAGGCTGATGCTGTTGCAGAACATGGCTGGAAGGTTATGGTGTACACAGAAGATGGTATTGAACACACAGAGGAACAGAAGTTAGTGAATTTCTCACATTCCATCCATACCCACCCATGCTCACCAGCAGATGATAAAGTTTTAAGTTTTTGTCCTGATGTTTGCTTTTCAAGATTCTATTAAAATTATTTATTTATTTAAAAAATAAATGTTTTAATGTAATGCAATATTTATATTCTTATATTCTTAATGTATTTGTTTACTTGTTTACTTTATTTATTTGTTTGTTTATTTTTATTTTTATTGTTTTTTTACAAAAATTTAATTTTATAATTTTATTTATTTATTTATATTCCTTCATTCTTTCATTCATCCATCCATCCATCATTCATATTTTAAAATAATATAATATTTTATTCTTTCTCACCGTGACAGTGTGACACAGCGACAGTCATCACAATTACAACATGCATTGTTTCAGCATATTTCTGATTGACCATGCATGGACATTCCGGATGCAGGAGGTCAGAGGTTACCTGCAGGAGGTTCCCGGTCTGCTGGAAAGGATGACCACCCTGATGGAGGTGGACACTGCTGGACATTCCGGGGAGGAGCAGATCGAGGTGGTCATGAAGAAGATGTGGAAGTAAGACCACACCTGCTATTATACAGGGGTGGGTGGTAGCGCACTGGTGGAACATGGTGGACATCTGAGCCAAAGGACCCAGGTTTACATCCCATCAATCCTGGCATCAATGTTTGCTGAACTTACCTTTCTGATGCAATCATGATAGGATGCATGGCAATGCAGTTATCATCCTTGGTCTGCTAGTCCCAGCCAGTCCTATTGCAACATTCAGTGCTACGGATGTTTCAGGTTTCCTCCTGCCCTAAACTGACAAGCCGTGATATAAGTGAAAGAATCGTGAAACCAGCTCTGAACCCCAATTTAAATAAATAAATTTAGAGAATTATGAATTTCATAGTGTTATGTTCTGAAGAACAACAACCAAGACTGCTATTTTATGATAGATACATTCTGTGCCCATTTTAGTGTACACTAAATTTACTTTTCAGGTTCAATCAAACATACAGTTTTGGACATATTTCACAGGTCAGTGAAATTTTTCAAATAATAACAATTAGTGTACATGAGCGATATACTTTATAATGTAAATATTAGATGCTATCTTCTTGATATTTAATAGTCTGTTGCTAAATACTGTTCCCACAGATACTAATATAATTTTATCTGGAAATAATGTCAAACTCTTACTGTACTGGAGATATGATTTATTTAACATGAAATGCATACAATGATGACATGTAATATATTTTCAGAATCAAATAAATCAAACAATGTTAGAATCAGACAATGTTAGAATCAGACAATCAGACAATGTTAGAATCAGACAATCAGACAATGTTAGAATCGGACAATCAGTCAATGTTAGAATCAGACAATGTTAGAATCAGACAATGTTAAATTCAGACAAACAATGTTAGAATCAATCAGATAATTTTTTGTTTTCCAGGGCTCTGAAGATTCTGTCCCAATCTGGTATATCATGGATGAATTTGGCTGCCGCATTCAACATTCTGATGATCCGTCTTTTAAAACTGCGCCATTTTTCTTCATCCCGAAACAGATGGCTTTTAACATCATCTGGCCTCTTAAAGACTTGGCACATGGAGGTATGGAAAGAACATTTTGTAAGAAATAGGAGTTAAAATTCCCTTTACATGTAAGTAGACTATGCCTGCTGTTTGCTTATTTATGTAAATCTATTGAATTCATAAACAAAAATAATTAAGTTTTTTTTTAAGAACACGAAAAATGATGATCAGATGATCATGTGCATGGATGGCCATTCACCAAAATGTTTAAAAACAATTCAGAAAATAAAAACCTACAATGAAACATAAAAATATAAATCGTTTCAATTTTTGGTTGCAGATGAAGTGACACGTGACTACTTGCCTCGAGTCACCGACCCATTAGTTCGACAGGCTCGTCTACTGCCATGGATAGACAGTGACCTCACAGACGTCAATTGTGCCCAAAAGGAGCCAGGCATAGATTATTTTCTGGTTTGTGAATACCTTTTTCCTTTAGTGCGTACTGTATTATATGGAACTTTCTGTATATATAATTTACTTTTTATTTTGTATGATTTATTTTTTATGTTCCTATCAAAAATACAAGATATTACATGTATTTTATTTTACTCCATCTGAAATAGCGAAATTTTTCTACAAGGATTTTTCTACGAACCTTGGCATGCTATTGTTTGGAAATTGAGCTTATTTCATTTCCGTTCTTGATAGAAAGAATTGCAATGTTCCTATCTGTTCCAGTCTCATAGACAGAACGAAAGCCTACCAAACCTGGATGTACAGATTCCAGAGATTCCGCGAGATCGAAGTATCAAAGTGTTCATGGACTGCGGAACTGAGCTGAAGAAACATCTGACGGATCCGCGATTCGAACTGGTTGATGATCTCCCTTTGGCAGACATCATCTTTACTCTGTCACATTACAAGGAATTCAAGTGAGAAATAATGATTTGGTCACTTTCAAGAGCTCGGTAAAATATTCCTTCAGTAATGCCAAGCATAATATAATCAGTTGAAGAGCTCCATACATGCACCTTACTATGTCCTCCTGTGTAAGACTAATTATGTTTTCCCAGAGAACTGAGCGAGGAGTTTCCGGGCAAATTCATCAACCAGTTTCCATTTGAGAATGTCGTCACAATCAAGGACATGTTAGCCGTGGTTTCAAGACGAGCAGTGAAGCCAGAATTGTCACAGAATCTGCTGGAACCCGGTCCAAAATGGCTGCCAGTCACGTATAATCTGCAGACAGAGATGCCTCAGTTTGTGTCCTACTTCCAACAGAGGGCAGCACTGTAAGTGAAGTAAATACTGTATAATGTGTACCATGCTCAATATGTGCAGGGGAGGCAACTCTACAAACAGCACACAGCACACTGTCCATAACCTGTGCGGTCTGCTCTCGCTAGCGAGATGGTGCAAACCTCACAGGGATAGTACAGTGACATCACACATCTAAGGGCACTCTTTGCCGCCTTCTTTATTGCTTGAGACATGTGCGAGCCTTTCCTTTAACTCAGTACAGACAGGACGGATCACTGTCCAAGTACACTTCGCACAGTTGAAAGGAATGTTCCCATTCCTACAGACTGTTATTTTTAATTTTTAATTTTTAATTGGACTTTAGGGCCACTTTCAAGATTCCTTCATTTATATCACGGCTTGTCAGTTTAGGGCAGGAGGAAACCTGCAACTTCCGTAGCGCTAAATATTGCAATAAACCTGCGAGTATTGGCTGGTACTGACAAGACCAAGGATGATAACTGCATTGCTACTCTACAGACAGTGCATCCTATCAATATCGCTTAAGAAAGGTAACTTTTGCAAACATTGATCCCGGGCCCTCAGGGAAGGACTTGAACCTGGAACCTTTGGCTCCAAAGTCCATCGTTCTACCACCCTCCCCTACAGACTGTTAATTCTCTCACCAAAATGCTGTAGACACTTAAAGATTTGAGGATTGCACTATATGTTGCATATTCTAGCTATGCCAAGCAACGTTTAAGCATGTACACTAATAAGTATAATCCAATCTGATATATTAATGCAATGTTTTATTGTTAATAGCTATTAGTTCTGCTATGTATTGTGCAAAATGATGTAGCTTGCTTATCTATTGACTGGGGATAATAATGTGGCGCTTCGAGCATGCCTTAGGTGGTGGATTTGGTGCATTATAAGTGGCCATTATTATTATTATTACCTGACCAGATGACCCAGGATATTACTCTAATAATGTTATGTTTGCAGAGGATTAGACAACCATTACATATGCAAGCCCTGGAACCTGGCACGAGGGATGGACATTCACATCACTAAGAACTTGGACCACATCGTGAGATTGCCAGACTCTGGTCCTAAGGTACTCCACACTGGACAATGTTAGACCATAGGTATTTGATTCCATGGTTTACGGATCCGCCAACCTGATTTTTTTCACTTTAGAAGATAAATTTTTTAAATATTCTATTTGATCTGTGACAGTGTACTAGCCTTCAATTTGTGAAGTCGTATAAACCATCATTGGACATAAACAAAGACTGGCGAGCA
Organism: Lepetodrilus schrolli; assembly: GCA_032361225.1. Lineage (NCBI taxonomy): Eukaryota > Metazoa > Mollusca > Gastropoda > Lepetellida > Lepetodrilidae > Lepetodrilus > Lepetodrilus schrolli. Next base: position 16,536 of record JAUTBT010021895.1, read on the forward strand.
ATGGTTGACACAAAGTAGTTGAAGCAAATTTGATTGCTTACTGGTAAATATATATAATAAACAATTAGTGCCATTGACAAGTAGTACTTTAAAAGTAATTTTGCATTCAAATCTGAATAATTTATATGTACTGGCATTTACTTTCTGTCAATCAACCATTCATAATCTCCAATTATTATTTTATTTTGGACCTGACTGACTGGCCAAAATATCAAATTATGTTTATATTTTCAACTGCCCGAGTCAAAATTGTCACAAAAAAATCTGTCAACTGGAACTGTTGAATCAAATAACTATGGCTTGCTTTATGATAATAAAAAAATAAAAATAATAATGTTATTATAATACTACTAATAATAATACTAACACCCCCACTACTACTACTACTACTACTACTACTACTACTACTACTACTACTACTACTACTACTACTACTACTACATACAAATTAAAATAAAATACATACTAATGGAGGTGTTTCTCAACCTTTGTTCTCATGTCTCTCATCCTTGCCTGGTCACAGAAATCAGCAACAAACATCAATGTTATGATTCCTCATTGTGTCATATAGGAACCATTCTAGTTTTCTTATATCTGCAGGTAGCGTGTAAGTACATAGAGGATCCAGTGTTGTTTCACAGACCGGAGGTCGGCCAGGTCAAGTTTGATATCCGCTACATCATCCTGCTCTCCAGTGTCAAGCCTCTCAAGCTGTATGCATACAAGGTCTTCTGGCTGAGGTTTGCTAACAAGTGAGAACAGCAGTCATAATAATAATAATAATAATAATAATAATGCTTTTATTTTTTTATTAAGTTGGTTCACGAAAATTCTGGAAAATCAAAACAAAACAAAAATTGAATTTTCAATTATTATTTCCAGCATTGTCTTATTTCTGATATAAAAATAAAACGTATACCAAATTTATGTTAGAGCTGCCATTTATTCACTTTATTTTAACAATGAAAAATAAAAAAATGAATAAAAGATTTCTTTTATTAAAAATATGGAAAAGAAATTAATAATTAAAAATAAGTAAATAAAAATAATAACAATAATGAGGACTACTTTTAACATTTTTTCCTGCCTGAGCAGGACTACTTTTAACATAGCAATCACGAATGTCTGAGAGTAGTGATTGTGATTAATCAAGAAGGAGAAGGTTATACTTCCAATATTTCTGTTTGTCAGGGAATATTCTTTGGACCACTTTGATGACTACGACAAACATTTCACAGTGATGAACTATCGAGAGGACTCAGAGCTGAAACAGGTGAGGAAGGAATTTAATTACTGAGGCAGGTAGTAATACAGTGGGTGAATTCAAAGGTCATGAGTCTGATGAGCCAGTATCAGTGTTCGAAGCTGTTACATTTCAAAAACGATCACAATAGGATGTGTTTTCTGAACTGTAGCAGTGCAGTTAACATTCTTGGTTCATCAGTACCGGTATTGCAGGTTTGCATTAACTGAAATTACGTTGGATTTGTAATAAGATGGAGGTAATAGGGCTAAAACGACTTCCAGATTTTCCTAGTCGACTAGTAATTTTAGTATAGTCGAGTAGTAGTCGACTAGTTGCCTCAACGTATTTGCGACGATTGTATTCAACATCGTATGTATTTTAATTCATTTAACAAATCATGTGCATAGGCCTAATCATCTTATTTATCTTCCTTGATTATAATTAAGTTACCCTCTCCCAAATTTCAGTTTTACATGACAAGTACCATAATGGAATCTACGTAACATTAGAAACTAGCATTGTCCTTCATCCAAATCAAAATGCTCACAATGTTCAACGAACCAAAAGTTCAATGTTGGGGTAAATTCCTGCGCACTAACCCATATATGTTATGTCGCAGCTTCAACACGGCAGAATATTAAGGACTGAATTTTGACATTTACAATGCATTGAGCTAAATATTATGTGATTTAATGTCAAAACTTTTACTAATTCTCAAAAAAAACCTAGCGGAAGTGTGCGTCAAACTATGTATTATGGTATACCACGCATTCGCTTAGCTCGCACATTGGACAGATTGTAAACTTTCATTTTGAGCATGTATCTACGATTTGATGTTGCTGTTTTTAAATGGGTACTGTTAATTACTGCAGTTATACATAACATATGGACACGTATGCGCTAAATTTGTTTGAACTCAATCTGTCAACAGCTAATCAATGGTATACAGACTAGCCTGACTAGTTGACTACATCTTGTAACAGTCGACTGTCGGCTATCACAACTAATTGTCGACTACTCGACTAGTTCATTTAGCCTTAAGAGGTAACCATCACTTTTTTAATAAGTATTTTCACTGTATTCTCTTTTAGATCCATTATGATGAGTTTATTCCAATGTTCGAGAGCCAGTACCCCCAGTTTAATTGGACTAATGTGGAGGTAAGATAGTGATGGATAGGTTCAACTAACTACGTTAGCCAATGAACCTGTCAACTAAATAATAATAATAATAATAGTAATAATGTATACATTTATATTGCGCCAAATCCATGCTCATAGCGCTACATTAGTACAAAAGAATAATTGAATTTCTCTCACCTTAAATTACATATTGTAATTGTGGCATCTTATCTTTGACTCAAAAAACAAACAAAAATTAAGCACAAATTATAATAAACTAAATAATTTAACAAAGTAAAAATACTATATTTTTATCTTCAGGCTGATATCTTCACAATGTTCCGCGAGCTTTTCGAGGTGGCCACCTCTGTCCCTCCCCCGCGAGGAATCGCTCACTCCCCCCAGTCACGTGCCATGTATGCAGTGGACTTAATGTTGAAGTGGGACACGAACGATGAACGTAAGAACATTGACATGTCATGTATCAAAACTCTTAAGATAACACCAACCGTACATAACATGAAATTGATTTTTGTTTGTTTTATTTTGTTAATTATTTTAAAATAAATAAATAAATAAATAAATAAAATTATAATAAAATCCATTATGTATGTTATGTACAGTTGGTTTCACCATAATAGTTTTGCAGTTTCCTACAAGGGATTGCTGATTGCTGAATGACAACATATTCTACAGTAGTAATAAACTATAACCTTTAATATATGTGCCTAATATTTAGATACGCATAACTTGCAGAAATAATAAATATTGTAAGTTGTTGTGTGGTGAGACATGGAGAGCACAACTGGGCTTGGCTAGAATATGGATGGGGAACAGTACACGTGCATCGTCCTTGATCTGTCACAACCAGTCTGCGTTCACAGCTTTACTGCACAATTCAGCTGGTGGTAGCACAATGGTAGAACGTTTGGACTTTGGAGCCAACGGTTCCAGGTTCAAATCCCGTCCTGGGAGCCCGGCATCAATGTTTGCGAAAGTAACCTTTTTGTTGCTATATTGATAGGATGTGCTGAGATGTGCTGACTGAGTGTGGCAATGCAGTTATCATCCTTGGTCTTGTCAGTACCAGCCGGTGCTTGCAAGTTTACTGCAACATTCAGCACTATGGATGTTGCAGGTTTCTTCCTACCCTAAACTGACAAGCCATGATAATAGTGAAAGAATCTTGAAAGCGGCTCTAAACCCCAATTAAAAAAGTAAATACAAACTGTAACACATATGATCCTACTGTCTACAGATGAGCGTGAGGTGCAGCCTGTCATTTGTAAACTTTAACACATGATCCTATTGTCTACAGATGAACGTGTGGTGCAGCCTGTCATTTGTGAGGTCAACTTTTCTCCTGATTGTGACCGTGCCTGCAAATATCACCCGTTCTTCATCAACGACGTCTTTAGTACTTTGTTTTTCGGGGAAACCGAAGGAAAACATGTGACACTGATCTCATGATTATGTCAAACACTTAGTAACCATTATCATCCATTGAAAAAAAACAAGTTCTGGGACCAATGGACTGACATATTTTTCGAACACTGGGTAGGTATTTATTTTGATGAATCTGGAAACTAAAGGATAGTTCGGATATGTATCAACGAAATTCAACAAGGCCTGAAATTACCTATCGTTAAACTAATGGTATCTGTATATGCTGACCTCAAATATACCATGAATACAGTCAAGACAAATGTGCGATTTCATGATGTGTAATGTTTCAATCCACGGACCACAATTAATTCACTTTCTGGTGGGATGACAGTAGATGTTTCAGTGGGAGTTATCTTCTCTTGGATGCTGTCCTGTACTAAGGTGCATACCACAGTTTCTTTCCACTATCATTTATCATATAAATCAGCTTAGTTCGAGAGGCTGTTGTTGCTAAACTATT
>JAUTBT010021906.1:0-20807 GCA_032361225.1 Lepetodrilus schrolli
CAGAAAGGTAACTTTCGCGAACATTGATGCCGGGCCCCCGGGGCGGGATTTGAACCTGGACCCTTTGGCTCCGAAGTTCAACTGCTCTACCACTGCGCTACCACCCGCCCCACACAGTTCTAGATACGTTACTACTTGACATACGTAACATGAAACAAATATTAATTTTGTATTTTGAAATTCTAAATATGTTCTCTTGGCATTAATAATAGAAATCCAAACATTGTCACGTCTAATGAAACTATGCCAGGAATGATACAGTATCATTTGTTTGTATCCTACGGTTGATTGCTATGTCCGACATAACTGCTTACGCTTCGATTCTGCACCGGGCAGAATTAAGACGATACACATCTTAGAACAGATAATGTATAACAACAACAACAAAAACACATAATTATATGGTTATCTTCTTACGCGCAAAAAAACAGTGGATAGTCTTTATATTTACCTACAGGCAATTTAAAAACATATCTATATCCTATATAGTAGAAGAATAAAAAAAATTAACATCAATCAGAATGCTTAATACATAAGTGCAATGAACAAGACTTTATGCACACACGATATTGCCCTTTAATGTTCGAAACAATATCGACCCCTGACGTCGTGAAACCGTACGAGATCCGAAAGGATGTGATTACAAACATTATAGATCTGATTCAGACGTTTCCATTCGATAAGCATCCATCTATTATTTAGCAGATATAATCGCAAAAGGCTGTAACGCGAACAATAGTCATGTACATACTAAAGTAGTGTGTTCTGTTTGTGATGAAAAACAATTGTATTATGTCTATTTGGAAACAGGTGCTTTTTATAACATCGATATATTGGATGTACAGCTAACACTTATTTTCTTTCTCATCTGATTCATTTACATTATATGCTATAACATGATAACTATCCTAGAGGCCTGACATATGCTGGTCGCGTTTATCCGACCTGTTACACACTTGCTTGCAAACGAATACTATTCTCGTTTTTGTTTGCGAGTCACAGTAATGCGAAACCTAAGTACAATTTAACACTTTAATTCTGGACATAAACCCATCAGGAACTCAACCGGCTATGTCGATGGTTTACTAAACAGAAGCCAGGTCTTTTGGCGAAACGTAGCTCTGCACACGTGCAACCAGTCCTAAATGGGTCTGTGCTTAGATCCATTTCCTAATTCCATCACTTTAGCAGCCTCATCAATGGAAGCCGGTGCATTGGCTTGATAAGACAGTAGTCGATAACTCCACGCTGAATTAAGCTGATGTGCATCGGTAAGTGACCATTATAGAATTATCGGTTTTCGTTACCTGCTCGCTTCCTTGCACGGAGGTCTTACGAGTAATGGCGATTGATTAATGCCGTAATTACCCTGGGATCGATGAGTGATCGTCACCTCACACACTTACCTGTATCTCGCTAACGCTGTCCGTACACCTGGGACCTGCGTTCTTTTGATGTCATACCGTAATTTAGTTTTCCAATCACAGCCATCGGGTATTACACGGAGTACTTTCGTTGCCATCCGAAGAAGTGTTATGTGGACGTGCGCTTTAAAAGTCATTTAATTATAGCAATTATTCGAAATATTCCAGTTTAATTAAGAATTCTTTAGAATTTATTTTCATGGCGTCAAGTATATACGCGGATACGTTCATATTATTGGAAACAATGTAAGTAATTAAACTCAGAAACAGTTTGATGAAAGTTAACTTTCGTTTATACAAACTTTATTACCGCCAATTATCCTGCTGCTTTATATTAACTGGCCACAATTTTATTTACCTTAGACTCATGCTAATGATGTTCTTCGCTTAACTAACGAGCCCAAGCACAAAATTTATATTTATCTTGATAAGGAAGTACTGAGAGTATTTTTGCATTATATCTAATTTCGTGTGTTGTCCCACATAATTATCCTAGACTCAACCAAGACTCTCCTGCGTAATTTAGCTCTAAGGTCCAATGCTAATTAGCTATTTTTAACCATCGACGTTTTTTTCTTTGGATTATTTTCAGGCGAGTGACTGTGTAAAACATTATTACTTCTGACAACACCGTTCCGGAATACCGTGACTTTGATATTTTCTGACAACCACAATTACAACTCCCGTTTCATAGAGACTCTCTTTGAATTAGAATTTTAAAACCAAATTATGTAACAAAGTTACTCTTTCAGTAGAGAAAGCACCTCCCGTTTATAATACCATGAAAACTCATTTCAAGTCATAGCAATTTTCTCTTTTGAATTTTGTTTCCAAAGGCAAATTCATCTGCTTCTTGTATTATCCCTTGCACACACATCAATCATATTCCAAACAAGTAGTAATTTCTAGTACGCTCAGAATCAGTTGGGATACTTTTATTGAAATTTTTCAATGCTAAATTGCATATTTTTTTCGTAATAACTGTTCACCATGCATGGTGTCATCTAACTACCGTGTTGGCTGCACACCCATTCCGTTCAGATATTATTGCTAGTCAAGCCCAATTATAATTTCAGTAACGCTTTTAACAATTTTATAATCACCCCTCCATGCAAATTCGTTGAGATAAACATAACTATCTCCCCTTTTTGAATGAAGTATTTTAAGAAAAGTAGCAACTGTAGCAAATGTTACATAACAACCGATTACGATCTGTATTTTTATTGTATTAACACACGTTTCTTTATGTTCCTGAAATGTTGGTTATTATTAGCCGTTTAACGCTTGAAAGAAGCATCACTTCTATTACATAACTCTGATAACCTCTAGACTCAGCTCATGTTGCCCCTATAGACACTCCAGAAATGAAATCAACTCACCTTATTGCTTTTCTATAAGAGATTTATTTGTAAGGTAAATAATTTCTCGGCGAGTTAAACACTCAACATTTTTCTGCATTGCCCAGAGGTAAACAATATATCCTTTGTGTTTTGCCCGCATAGCTGGTATCGGCGGCGACTCGCTAGGCTAAGTCAGTTTCTCAGTTGACTGTGTGTAGGATTTGACTGAAGCAAGCAATTCCTGTTGACTAACATCGCTAAAGCACACAGTGATTCTCTTGTGGGAAAAATACCGCCGTCGCTTTCTCGCTACATGGAACAAGTCGGACAAATACATTGTGTAAACAAGAGACCTGGATTTCAACAACATTAGCATACTTCAACAGAGCGTTATGTACGATATGTGTATATACACACATACAATTCTGTCCTTATCTACCTGTGAATCACTTTGGAGTTCCAAATCTCCATCGTGACGTCTTTCTTTCCTTAAACAAATGATGATTATGGTAAATTGTCTCACCGTGTTTTTTCTAAGGATTTATGGTTATGAGGTCTATATAAATAATTCCAATGTGCTTTTATTTATTGCAATGCCTCAGAAAACGGCCATATGCAATTCGATCTTTACACATGTATGATTTATTCCCAGCTATCATGAGAAAAATCAGAAGAGGCAGTGGTCTTTGAAAGGAAATTGCGTGAAGAATCAATATTTGAACATGGGTGCCCTCGGTCTTTAATTGGTCAGCCAGGCATTGGGAGTACTTTATTATGGTCCCTCGGTCGGTCTACATGTAATGATGGGGTTAATCGCTCGTTCAGGGAGTTTACGTTTGGGAATAGTTGTGTGATAACATTCGCGATGTGGAGAGTTGACGTTTCGGATTATCTCGTTCAGGTTTACAGGGATTGTAGACCCTTGTTCTCTCCTCGATGCAGATAAGCAGACTGGACAGTATACTCACGCGGGTATACCCGATAACATGAACACACCTGGAGGGATTGGTTGAAATCGTCTTTGTCGGCTCATACAGGCGATCAGCGTCGGTGTCTCAATCATGGTTTAGTCACTGCGCACTGAAGGAAGAGGTCCTTATCATGATTCAAGTATGCTCCGAATGAAGACTTGCATTGGCGGTTCTTGTGTTTCAAGTTAGCTCAAATAGGAAGAGGTTTATTGGTTTTATTGTATTTCAAGGACTTTCAATATGGTAAGTGTATTACTTACAATGTTTGAGGTTTCGCTCAGTAAACGAAGGCAGAGGCAAGTGGACGATAATTACTTTGGTTCAGCTGATTATGTTCATCGTTTTAATCTTGTGTTTAAGTTTAGAAAGAAAACATACTCGCTTTTATGTTTTACGGTTTTAGTATGAAATTAATGTTGTGGCTTTCTTAAATTTAACTACCAGTGAGAGAAGAACTTTAGGATGAAATTATAATATATCTGTTTCATATACGCTGGATTTACTTTGTGTAATATCTGAGATGATATTGCATGAACTCCTATTATTGAATTACGGGGCAGGCGATATTTACCTCATCAAAAAAAGGGATATTGCCACTAGCCTATTCCACGTCGCCACTAATAAAAACATATAGCCAGTGTCCCCAGAACCGTATAATTTCCTCTATGCAATATGTAGTTAGGTTTATAGTATATATTGTCCTGCATCTTATACACGACATCCAGTCTGGAAGGTCTGATATTAGGTTTTAAGTAAAGTAGTATGTGAGAAAAGCCCATGAACTAGACTGGCAATAACGTGTGTTAATGGATTTACCTAACATCGTGTACCCTTATATATGGGCATTTTCATGGTTTTCCACAAGGAAACCCAAATTGGTCTATGTTCCACTGTATCGTTCTCGTAAATTAGCTGTAAATAAAAGAAGTTGGTTTCATGTTTTGAATTTTTCTTCGCTTAAAGAATATCCATCACCGAAACAGCCTACTACTTTATCGTTAGGGATACAAAAAAGTCTATTCACAGAGGATCCAATATCTTCGGACGATCTACAAAATCTGTTAACTATCACGTTAAATTTTCATTTAGCCGTTTATATATTTTGTTTAGTGTGCATGTGTGTGTGTGTGTGTGTGTGATGGTGTGTGTGTGTGTGTGTGTCTGTGATGGTGTGTGTGTGTGTGTGTGTCTGTGATGGTGTGTGTGTGTGTGTGTGTGCGTGTGTGTGTGCTTGTGGTGTGTATTGTGTATTGTGGGCGGCGTGTGGTTATAGGAGATAGGAAGCGTGTGTGGGGGGTGAGGTGGGGTGGGGTGGGGTGGGGAGTGGAGTAGAGTAGATCGAACAGGGGATAGCTGATCAGTTAACATGTTAATGTTGTTTGTAGATATAATCATGCAGATCAATGTTGACTCACCATCCACAAGAATTTAATTTTAATGCCTGAATTTAATAATAAATTCCAAGGATGCATTTTTTTCTGTCCTTTGCCAATAAATTTACTGTGATTGATGGAATTTATAGAAATATGTTTTAAAATACAATTATATGAAGCACATTACGTGCTTTACGACTTCATAACCCGTTTAACTGGTGTCTAAGGGAACCCAGGATAGCTGTATATCATATCAAGTGCACCTTATGGAATCGTATAACATCTGAATAATTCAGTATCGTGGAAAAGCATAACAGTGGTAGTTCAAGGAGATACTCAACTATCCATAAAACTATCGTTATAGAACGATTGAAATGAATTAGGCAGTAATGTGCCGATATCCACAGTCGTAGCATGGATGATAAGATATCTAATTTCCATATCAGCAATTGAAGATTCAATTATTCATTAACGACATAATCCTATTCTGTGGTATATACATTTAACACACAAATATTCCTGCTGAAATGTAACCATTTCTTTGGTTACAATTACAAGTTATTACTTTGGTGCGAACCCGGAATGAAATGAAGATGAAGATGAGCACTATCAGTTAAGCAATTCTATACCGTAACGACCGAATATTTGCAAAATCTATAGCATCACGATTACGCATTGGACCATTCAACTATAATAATACATCAACAATCCAGTGTGATCATGATCATGATGATATTAATAATAACAACAACAACAAAACAACAACAACAACAACAATAATAATAATAATAATAATAATGTAGCTCTTTCAGCATTCAGTTTGTGCATGGAGTCTAGACCGATATACATACATACTGTTATTACTCCTATCTATCTCAGGTAATATTACTTAGCAAAATAATGCTTTCGAAAGAAATAAGTCGTTTCCGAAATATAATATTTGCATATTACAGTTTAATATGTTCTGAGGAAGCCCTAATGTGTCTCGTACAATACCTCATATATTGATGCAGCCGGGCTGACTCATCTTTTAGCAAACACGATCTTAACAGGAATGTCAAAACAAGACGGCTCTATGTCTTAGTACACAGTTGTAATAAAAGATAGCCCCAGAACGGACCTTGGATCAATCAGTCCCACAGGCATCTTCAAATCCGCTGGACAAAGCATTTAGAGATTCTTAGACACGAGTCCTCTGGTAGTCTGTGTTGAACTGAACACGTGCTTACCGCTGAAGACCGATAGCAATAGCAACGTGGCCGAACAGAATTCTGAAACTCGACGCTAGATTCCGAAATGTTAATATGGATTCTTAATAATTCGTTGTTTTTGGCAGCTATATTAATAATGGGGGCTGAGAACAATGGCATTGTTATTCAGTGCCAATTCGTATGAAAAGTCGTGGCATGCGTCCGAGATAGATGGTCAAGTAATGTTTAATATTATTTAAAACAAACTCTTGGTGTGTAGGAATGGGAGACATCTCGTGAACCCCGCGTGACATACGTTATATAGTCAGAATTATTCATGCCATAGTAATGGGATTCAGCGTAACATTGAAATGGAATATTCATGAATCCCAGATTTTAACACATATGTTTCCCTTGTGGTTTGTTTATATGTGAAATGATGTTTAATGTAAAAAGTTATATATGTTCATACGATCGACATAAAAAACGCAACTGCTTATCAGAGCGAGCGCTCTATAATGGTTCCTCGTTAGTATATTAGGATTGTGAAGTAACTTAGACATACATCTACAAGCATGAAAGTCATGTTTGTCATGCTTTGTCTCTTCATGTGTGTGTGTGCGCGCGCGCGTGTGTGTATGTGTGTCAGTTTAATTATATCTGATTGCTCTTGTTTCAGAATTTCCGGATGTGAGATCCTGTAATGACAGGGGGTAGCATAGGACAAAGGTGACATCAGACGAGGAACTGAAGGCCAATGCAACAAAATGGCAGCCATTTGGCTTGCAATTATGGCATCCATGTCCGTCCACGTCTCGTCTGCCGAACAGATAACTGTCCACTTCCGGTTGAAGGAAAACGAGCCAGCCACGCACTACGTCGGAAGTGTTGCTACAGATAGCGGGATAGCACAGGATGTGTCCCAATCTGACTTCCACACGCTGCGATACAACTTCCTCAACTCCAACGACCTCAAGACCGCTTCATACTTCAGCATTAACTCGGAAACCGGTGCTATCTACACCACCGCCATGATAGATAGGGATTCGCCTGAAGTATGTTCGTTTTCGTACGACTGCACGCTTGTGTTTGACGTCAGTGTGCGCTCGACGAGAACGTCCTACTTTGAAATTGTGACGGTCAAAGTTTCCGTCGATGACGTCAATGACAACGCGCCCAAGTTCTCCGAACCGGAAGTGTTGCTGTACGTGTCGGAAGCCGTAACGCCGGGAACTACTTTCAGGATAAATCCAGCTACGGACCCTGACAAAGGAACCAACAATTCTGTGAGTGGGTACGAGATGATCTCAGACACCAACACGTTTGGTCTGAAGGTGGATAGATCACTGGATGGCAGTCTCAGTCTCAGACTGCTCGTAAGGGAAGGCCTAGACCGCGAAAGACAGAGTCAGTACACCCTGATCATCATCGCCAAAGATAGCGGTCGTCCTCCTCTAAGCGGTAACCTTACAATCATCGTAAACGTCACCGATGTTAACGATAACATACCAGTGTTCACGGAAAATGTCTATGATTTCACCGTCAGTGAAAACCTCAAGCCGCGTTCCATATTCGGCAGAATAATAGCTAGAGACAGAGACAGTGGTAGAAATGGAGAAGTCTCGTATAGATTCAGCCCTCATAAGAGTAGTAAGATCCCTCAGATGTTCGCCTTAAACAGCAGAACCGGTGATTTGAGCGTCAGGAATGTCCTCCAGTATGAATCCGGGAACAGTTTCGAGACGGTTGTGGAGGCAATGGACAATGGCGAGACTATACAGGTGTCTCAAGCTATACTCATAATACGCATCGAAGACGTGGGCAACAACGCTCCAAAGATCACCATGAACCCTGTGTCTGCAGGTGTCCGCGGAACGATTCTCCTGACGGAGGGCGCCAGAATAGGAACAGTTGTAGCTCACATCAGAGTTGACGACAACGACCGGGACCAAAATGGTGTGGTGGAGTGTAGAAGTCTCAACAGGTTCTTCCAGGTCCAGGTTATGGAGGGTAGAGGATACAATGTCCAGCTGAAGAGAAGACTCGACCGAGAAAAGAAGGACAAGCACAATCTGACAGTAGTATGCGAAGATAACGGCAGGCCGAGGATGGCATCAACTGCAACGTTACGTCTGGAGGTGACAGATATCAATGACAACCCGCCAGTGTTCACCAATAAGACGTACTACGCTAATATTACAGAGAACAACAGACTCGGAGCCGTGGTGACAAGAGTCACAGCTAGAGACAAAGACACCGGACAGAACGCTTTGATGCTGTACTTCATGAACCTGGATAATGACTCGATGTTTAGGATTGATCATCAAACAGGGGACATAACCGCCAACGCCGTGTTTGACAGGGAGACAATATCCGGAATGACGTTCACCGTCAAGGCCGTGGATGAAGGGGAAACATCTATGTCAGGAATGGCTACAGTTGTCGTTAAGATATTGGATCAGAACGATAACCAGCCGTATTTGGACCCGACTAACCTTGTGTTCAATGTCTCCGAAGATCGTCCACCCGGAACAAGAGTCGGACAACTGACGTCCAAAGACAGAGACATTGGCATGAATGCGGAAACGGAATATTTAATGCTTGTGAGAGGTGACCTTCCGCCATTCGTTGTGTTCTCTGATGGCGTTATCAGAACGGACAGGAAGTTAAACCGAAAAATACGAGATAGGTACGAATTCGACGTGTTGGTCAAGGACAGTGGTCGACCTTCTCTCAACAGCACTGGACGAGTGTACGTCAACGTTGTAGACTCCAATGACCACACGCCTCTCATAATCTTCCCCAATGACAGAAATAACACTGTGCTAATCTCCTCAGACACGGAGCCTGGGAGGGTTGTTACCGAGATATCCGCTGTGGACTACGACGTGGGAATTAACGGACAAATATCCTACTACATCACCGGTGGGAACACGGATAAAGTGTTTCACATTAACACCCGATCTGGGAAGATTGTCCTGGCCAGACAGCTCCGACCTACTGACCAGGAGGCATATCTGCTGACCATCGCCGTACAGGATCACGGTATGCCTCAGCAGGAATCCCAGACCAAACTCAATATAAAGATCGTATACTACAACGCCACGTTAGCAGCAGCCGCGGGTGACTCGGATCTGAAGTACATTATCATAGCCGGTGCGGTTGGCGGGGTGACGGTCATATTGTCAATTATCATAGTCATCATCATTCTTCATATCAAGCGAACCGACGCGAGGAGAAGGAACGGGAGCTCAATTGCTATCCAAGAACAAGGCGATGGCAGGACGTATGACAAGCAGCTCTGGCACAGTGTTCCAGGGGAAGAGGACAGCACGGGCAGTGGCGAGGACAATGAAAAGAACATTGACAAAATCCTCAAGGGCAAAATGGGCAATAAGACAAGCTTTTCCTTCGACAGTGGAGCAGAGCTTGAAGATCCGTACATGAAGAAGTTAGCTTCTGACCAGTATGGCGGCCAACATTTTTACACCTTCAGAAAGGTGAGTTTACCAGACGGTACCGTTGTCGATTTGCTATTTGACATACATGGCCCGTTTTACCAGACACATACCGTCAATGGTGTATATAGAATGAGCTAGCAGTACTGAACGGAAGCGTATCTAAGAGACGTTCGCGTATTAAATAGAAAGTACCCGTAGGTAAGACAGCGTGTATGAGTGTTATGCTTGAATAACACTACTAACATAGCTAGACCACATAACCAACGCTTTTACGTGTGTAACTAAGTGTATGCGCATGCGCAGGTTTATTTTAATTTATTAATTAATTTTTATTTATTTATTTATGTATTTATTTTATTTATTATATTTATTTTTTTTCTTTATTTTTTTTACATTGATTTATTTATTATTTATTTATGTATTATTATTATTATTATTATTATTATTTATTTAAAAAACTGTTTTTATTAAAATTTTATTATTTTTTGTTTGTTTGGGGGGGGGGGGGATATCACTAGTGTTCTGTTGATAGCATGGCTTGTTAATTTATGGCAGGGCCAAAGCTACAAATGTACCACAAAATGTTGCAGTACACCTGCGTGCAATGGTTGGCACCGACAAACCAAGGACGATAACTCCATAGCAGACCATGCATCATATACTGACCGCGTCAGAAAGATAATTTCTGAGGAAATTAATGCCGGGAATCCATTGCAGATTGTAATTCAGAACCCTTGAATACATAGTGTTCATAGCATTTTACATAGAATGTTTATTTCGCAACTGCATGCAAAAGGGAGAATTCAATCCCAGTATTCCTTGCTATCTACTCTAATGTTTACATTTGTCTTACAAGCTAGTGCGTGTGTTTGTGTAAGTGCAATCCGCTATATATGAGTATATGAGTAATCATTAATGCACGTAGGATTCCATGCAATGAAAGGCTCCAACCGCTGACGAAGCATGCAATAGCCAAAGGCATATAATATTACGGTAGCTTGATTAGTACGAAGGCTAAAATTGCCTGATTCCAAATTCCAATGAAGGAATAACATGAAATTGAATTAAAGGTTTTAGGGTTTTTCAATACCACCTTTTTTTCTTTAGGGGTTTTGCACGTCTTTGTTCAGGGATTGCAATTATGGTGTGGTTTTGCCGCTATACTTCATAAAACACACCTTCAAAAGGATTCTAGAGAAATAATAACTAGCCTTGGCGGTAAAAATCGGAAACCCCATAAACCCCGAGCTCTGTCCAAATGTGAACTAGTTGTAATACCCAAAGGAGTATTTCGGAATTTTATAATAGGCTTTCTGAGATGTTACTAAGTCGTTTTATCCTGGATCTCGACACTAATTCAAAATAGTTGTGGACTGTTTCTCTTTTGCTCTTTGAGCTGACTTGATGACACGAACCCGAAACAAAGAAAGGCAATGTGCTCCTTTAAATCCAGGGTGTTACAATGACAATTGCAGCTACAAATTGTACTTTGCAGTCTACTTTATTCACGTGTCCGTTTCAACAGCAACAAAATAACGTATTTCACTTGCACGCACTAATGGTAAGGCTTAATCGAGTGTCATTAATGTGGTTGGTTAGCTAAGACACGTACCACACTATTATATAAATACTATATATTTGTTCGTTTATTGCAAAATTAATATTTAGGTTTAACTCCAGAGAAACAGATGCAAAGCGGTATGCAGGGTAACTACGATCATGTCCCCAAACGGTGTATACGACCAACTGATATTTACATCTTCCTGTTTGTGTGGTATGATATGACATTTAGCAAACACACGCCTCGACCAGTGAATCAATACGAGTTCGAACCCGACACGCAGGGCGCTGACCACCTTAGATTGCGACTTGTTAAAGGGACATTTAGAAGCCATAAGGTGTTGACCGAGAGACAACATAGCCCTTGTCAATTTGAGATATCTGATTTCTTCCCCTAAAGATGGTCTTGGACACTAGCTGGCTTGCCGGAAGCCATTTCCAGGAAATTAAAACAGAAATCACATACGCGTGTTTATATTCCGATTGCACAAATATTAATCTACGGCCATCATCGTGCGAGGAAGACTTCCGCTAGTGGTTGAGGATGGCTTCTGCAAATGGCGCCACTTGGATATCGCGCACAAAGGCAACGCAGGGCTTTATTCTCGGAAAGTAAAGGGCAGAAATGGAGCCATACCGGATACCTAATCCCAATTATCGGTAGTGGTAGGGGTGAGGGTATCCGCTGATAAAACGCACGCTAGAGGCGCGGATAAATACAGTTCTAGTCAAGAGACGATCAAAGCAAGAACATATTCCCATGTTACTCATTAGGGCACGGGCATTTCGGATGTGCTAGCTACATCCGGGGAACCAGTGGAACTAATTAAGTTTATACGATGCTAACTGACGCTATTTTTTCTTCTTGAAATTTCGTCATAACGATGACAGTCAATAGTTGGAGGTAATGTCGGCTTAGAGGTAGCGTAATCTCCGCGCAGCTGCCCAATATCATTGAAGCACATAAAAATGAATTTACACGCTTCGTCAGACGGGAATGGTAGGGAATATAGACGTATTCTCGTTAGCGCATTCTATGCACTGATTCATCTAATAAGCACTTACGCCGCCGTGATTCCATTATGAGAAAATACACTATTACAGTACAACCATGTGATCAATTTGAGGTAATCTGAAATATATTTTTACGCGGTTTCCACGTGGCTGACTCGGCTCTGTTTTGAATTCCTTGTATGAAAATAAGGGTAAAAACATGAAGCGGATATGTTTCTTTGATGCTTTATGTTATGAGGTGTGATCATAGATTTTTTTCCAAAAGGGTTTCACTGCTGTGTTCAGATGGCGTATTGTTTTCAAAGGTGAAGGAGGTCAACATTACGGTTTAAGCTTTAGGAAATGATTGGAACAGACCAGATATCAACCAAAATCGACCCAAAACCGCACGAGCAAAGAACAATACATGGCTCTAAGAATAAACGTAACTAGCTGTTCATGTTCTTGTTGCAGTATAATCGATTTGGTTTCTAGATTTGGAAATGCTACATTGCATTATACATGACAATGAATTTTCTCAAGGTGACACCTAAATAATATATATTAATATTCTACATTCGAGATTAAATAGCTGTCTGAAAATGTGCTTTATTATCATTCTTAACAAACTCTTGAAGACCTATTTTATTTTAATTAGTAAACTGAAAGGTTACATTCGACATGTGAATTATGATTACCATTTTTTATCTATGCAATTAATCGGTTATGAGTGAATGCTTTGTATTTAACGACATTTGCAATACTCTTAAAAACTATCCGTTGAAAAAAAACGAAAACTAAATAAAACACCATCCATTCTGATAGTATTTCCAAGTTATTAAAAATGTATATTTAAAAAGAATAACGTTTCGCTATAGGTCTACTTGATATATATTTTAGCGATGGGGGATATTGTGGATGAAGGCATAGCCACGGCAAAAACAATAGGTGTCCAGTTCCAGGACACGTTCACCTCGGGTGTCCTGGTTTACTTTAGTATACACGTTATGTATCTTGGCCTGCACGCCTAATACCTTCTGTTTTGCTGTGAGCCAATATGCAGGTGCAAGCTAACCATGACAAACCATACGAAGGAAGATGACTTAGTTATGGTATTGCTATTGCCGCAGCCTTAGAATGACGTATCGATCGTTCTTGTCATAGTCCGTTTGACCATTGCAAAGTATTACCTCTGTCTGTTGTGAACTACATGTTGCAAATGTTCACAAAGCTGTCTTCAAACGATCCACTTATCATATTCCGCGTAGTAAAACCGCATCGAAAATGAAAAGCATACATCTCCTTTGATCACTGTCGATCGTATGGCTTTCAGCGTCTTATGACGAGAAAAATGTGCATCGACTATGAATACAATATCATTTTTTCTCCACAAAGCTATGCTTTAAGGACAGTTAAAAGTCGAACTATATCGTTATTCCCCTAGTGAATCTATCCTCGATTTTACGCTTCGATTTTTCCCAGTCCTATTGAGTGTTAATCGTGTCGTTAATATTTTTATTACACGTGTCAGAGACTTTGCGTAATAAATGCCCTTATCTGCGTGTATACAAGGGGGATTTCCACCGTCCTCGTCGTGGTTTATAGCACTGTACACTACAGCTGATCCCTATTAACGAGACAGTGTGCATTATCGCAAAGTAGCGTCGTGAGTCCATCCTTATATCACAGATATCGTGGCAGGACTCGTGTTGGCCTATTAGAAACGAAAGTAGGAAGTAGGTCAACGGTGCTTATCAGGTTTCGATAATGAGTGTGTGAGTATGTGTAGGAAGATAGAGAATGTATGAGCGAGAGAGTGAGATGATAAACCTGTAATGGATAAACATAGAGATACTAGAGACACGGAGAGAGAGAGAGAGAGAAGAGAGGAGAGAGATAGAGAGAGAGAGACAGAGATGGAAGGATCGAGAGACTGAGACTTTGAACTCATTATAAAGTTCATTGCATACGGTACCATAGTTATGGGAAACACATACCTAACTGTTTTCCCATGAACTGTTAAAACAGGCTTGATAGACATAAGGCCATTATTCTTACTAGGTCTACCCACTAGTCATGCTTACATAATATCCATTTGATTTCGAGGGCATCTTGGAAGTAATATTTCAATAGTTGACCTTTCGCGTGCAGGCAAATACCTATATATCAAAAAAGCTCAGTCGGCTTATATTAAGCTGTAAAGTTAGACTAATTTATTTTCTCCAAATACATTATTTATCGAACATATTTTTCATCGTACGTCTTTTCTTAATCTAGCGCTACTGGCAATACACGGTTACTGAAGACATACGACCACACGATAATCGCCAGGAATTTATTAGTCTTGTACCACCTGGAAAGTTTTTCAAACAAAGAGATGAGAACTTTCAGAACTTGAATTTATTGCTATATAATTACACCTGTGTATAATGTAAAGTGCACAAATCCTGGTGTATGTGTTTTATATCACGTCCATGCTATTACTGCCTCTAGTGTTTATATATACCTACAATCAAACTGTATATATGGAATGCAGTGAAGTGTCCACAACGCGTGCCTGCGCCAGGTGATGTATTGTAGTCTGCATTCGGGGTGTCCACGACAATACCCAGGGGTCAAAAGGTTAGACGTGTTTCATGGTTCCACCTCATAAAATTAACGTTTCTTTTCGTACGGGTGCTTGAACACGCTGGTAACAGTAGCGATAGCTTTGATGTAAAAAGTAGACTCTTAGACCCTAATTTATCGCCGGTCATATCCCTCTTTGTGTGGCATCGTGACCTCCCAGGGTGGCAAAGGATTAACTAGATGGGCGTAAACATCTTGAAATTGATGATGTGACGAGCATTATTATATGGCTTTCTCTCCTCCGTTGCTTTGATGTTGTAGATTAACCGTTTTTGAAATAGGATTATTGCTTGAGACATAGTTTTGCTTTGGACCGAAAATAGATTTTCGTCAAATAATGTCCTTTGAGTAATCTTTATTCTAATGCAACGGTTCACTTCATTATTAACTATTCCCTTTGGAACCAGAGAAAGAGCATTCTTCTGATACTGGTTTGTACATGTCTAGAAAAGCAATTATAGAGGAACACTTCACGAAATGGCATTTTCTTCTTCAAAATCTGCCCGAAACCAAAGGCAGTATAGGTTTGTTATAGTTTCATGCATTTATAATGGACGCGGTACCTTTAATGTTATTACTAACTATTGACTAGTATTAATATACTATAAATTAATAATTATTGTAATGTTAAAAAACCCCATTGCAGTTGGATTTCAAGTATGATATTACTATGATGATACGTCTTATAGATACAACGTGTTCAATTTTGTGAATGCTATTCCAGTCGAAGAATATTTGTTAAAATTCCATTCAGAGCAATGTGTAGTAAATTTATATTAAGTGCATACTAGAAGTCGTCCAGAGCTGACCCTTCTAGACAAATAGGTTCATCAATGTCGATCAACATATGGCAAATAACTACAAATATTTACTTGCCTCACCATTTCTGAACTTCAAACATAGCACGTGGATTCTGTACGATTGTTTGCAAAGTTACAATGGTATCTCTAACGTTTCAGCTTTAAGAACTCCAGTATGACACTGTCCGGCCACAAGGGTCACGTTTGATTGTAAACCTGCCATCATCATTATTATTTGCTTTACAGATCAAAGTATATCCGCTCATTTAGTTACTGCCAAAATCAACATTCCTGGATCATATTGAGGATAGGGGATGAATTCTGTCGTCTTTAAAATGTTTCTACACGTGTGACTTTACGCTAAAATCAGTTGTCATTTCTTTGGAATATTTCGGAACGCCATGGGAACTACACCTTCCCGCATTAATGGAGTCAGCTGTTATTTGATCAACCTGAGTCCGCTCTTCGCGACGACAGGTGACTGGGCAAACAAATTGTTATGAACGTCAATCCGATATTGGCATTGTCCTATGGAAAGAAGTTTTGGAATTGCTCGTGGTATAATAACGTGCCCAACTTTCCCATAGACTAGCCAGGAGTTAGAGCGTGCAAACTAGCTATGGGTACATTATTATGACTTAATGTTCAGCCATGCCCCCCAAAAGGGGTAGTAGAACAACATTGGACATAATTTCCGCGAGGTTTGAAGACGAAATGTTATAGCTAATATGGCATACTAGATGTTGATGTAAACATGTTTGTTTCAACATTATTTTTCTGATATTGAACATTTAGATTTCTTACACACATTTCTTCTATTATGGGCATACTGACAGATCAATATTTAGCTGAACTGTAAATTGGTTCCGTTGTACCTGCGCTTGTAACTGTTTGTAATGAGTCCAGTTTTACACAGTGACACAAACAATAGGGCACACGGTCTGTATCATACACTGAATCAACATCGTGCAATATATTTGACACTCCTTAAACGCTGATCGACTTCGTGAAGAGTGTTAGTGTTCGCTAGCAATTACAAAAAGAAATATTTACAAACGCTACCTTCGATTGGCAAAGCTCTCTGTGCAGGGCAAGCTCTTGCATAGTGATGGAGATTGCCTAGTGACATGATGTCGCAAACAGTTCTAATTATTACGTGCAGCTCCAGTCCAAATAGGTATCCTATCGCGGTCAGGATATTAAATCCCTGAAGTGGTTGAAGACTTGCGCAATGGGGGGTCTGAGTAGATATTGAGACGAGAACGTGTAGAACATAGAAGGAATTTGAGTGACAGGCGCGTGCTCTATTTCAGCGTAGGAGTGCCGAAGCAAGGGCATGTGGTAGTAGCTGGCACTTAACACCTCTGTCCATATCTGTCAATCATCGTATACGTTCGGGCGAGTAATTAATTGTTTGGGTTCTTTAACGATAGCATACCGTAGCCGATGGAAGTGTTCACATTCATTGTCTGACAGTTGTTAATGCATGACACTATTGGCAAGTGACAGTTTCTGTTTTAAGAAAAAGAAATTTAAAATCAATTGTAGGTATATGGACCCGTGTTTAACACATTTCTTCGTGTATGCCAATCTAGCCTGCGTTTTACAAAAGGGTCGTACGGGTAGTCGAGGCGTAAATTATAGTCTGTATGCCCTTCTATAGTAAAATCATGGTCTATACTCTAATTTACGCACCGGACTACACTACGACCATTCGTGAAGCGCATGCCTGCGTATCGTTGCACGAAGCTCTCTTATCCACTATGAAACCGTAAGTTCCCAATCGTCATGTAGAAAAGATCGCTACAAGAACGCTGCAAATATGCTCGTAGTAGTGTAAGAGAGTTCGTTAAACGATACCCAGACATGCCCTTCACGAAGGGACGTAGTGCAGTCCGTGAGTATAGAAATAACAGTTACTGCCAGTATACAGCACTCGATCCACACAGCATTCTTCATATTAATAAATGATATATCACGAAGACCCTGGCTCAAGATCATGACCAGAAACCCGATATTTGTATAATGCAGCATTGATACTCTCAACGAATCAATCTGGAAGGAAGGATACAATCTAGGGGTCAATTACTTGGTATTTACAAAGTTTACCGGATGTCAGTGTCGCGATCTAGCGCTGGCTTCTTATGCCTTATACAAATCTTAGGACTCACGCGTTGTGTATGTAGCAGTCGTACCATTCGGATTCATTTAACGCAATCTTCTTTTATCCAAAAAGCAAACCATCCGACCAAATTCCTCTCAACGTTGGTTTGAATGATAAAACGCACGGAGGAAATATCGCAGTTTCGCATTGGTATTCACTTAAATGCTCAAACATCGTCAAATCTAGGATTATAAGAACTGTGTGTGTATCTGACTCAAGCTATGTCATAGTAAATATTGTAACAACGATGAGCCGTCGATAAAATAGAGAAGAAGAAGAAAGAAAAATCCCATAAAGTAATGAAATACAGAGCCAAGTTTTGATTTCCCAGACGCCGTTACGTGTTGAGTCCCCGCTAACGTTGTTATGTTCATCGGGGCGGTCTGTGTTATGTAGATGATTTGATAAACGGGCGGGATTGCTTGTAATAATTGCACATTTCAATGAGAAATAATTCAATAGTAACGCCGACCTTCTCACACCTTATAGAGAAATATTGGCTAGTTTTGTAATCGAAATGTCGGCAATTGCACGCCTAGATAACAAGGCATGACTGGGATTTAGACTTTACTAGTTCATAATGAAACCTATATTCCCCGCTACTTACCTACAGTATGAGTATTCAGGCAATCAATAATGAAATTAGCTGTTTGAAGAACCCACGACCAGAAAACAAATCTTTGAATAACATGTTATTGTACCCTATGATTACTATTTTTTATTACATGGGCGCAGTTGTTGTTGATCATGTTATTGATTCGTTGATCATGCTATTGATTCGTTGATCATGCTATTGATTCGTTCTATCTATTGTTAGAATGGGCATTTAGTTCGTGTGCATCTTCTAAATTGAAACATTATCACCATGACCAAGGTATAGATAGTGTTTCCTTAATTATATACATGGGCCTTGTCGTGAATTTGATCATGATTGGATCGAATAATTATATTACAATTGTAGGTTTACTTCAATGTATCTGTTATAACACAATCAGTAATACAATTATTTGGAATATTAATTAGTTATTTTATTTATTTAAAATATGTTAAAGTACCTAGAAAAGTCCACAAGCCAAATTGAATGCATGTGTATACACGTTTGTTCGAGGATGAATTGGTATTGATTGTTACTCTATAGCAGGCAGTTTGCCATACCGTGAGAGAACGACTTGCTCTTTTGAATTATTAACACTCTTAAACAAATAGCATGCCCCCAGCATGATAGAAAAAACCATCGTTAAGATTGTGTATAGTCGTGACATGTTATTCATCTCATGATTTACCTGTCGATATGTATAACTCATGCTTTCTCTCAATTCCTTGTCAAAATAAGTTTATTACAATTTATCACTCTCTCTCTTTCTCTCTCTCTCTCTCTCTCTCTCTCTCTCTATCTCTCTCTCTAGTGTTTAACGTAAGTAAGTCACCTTTGTATGTAACGAGCCATGCAATCATTGAGCAATTTGGACGTTAATGTCACAGGTCGTCCATCTGCTTACACTAACAAGCATTCTCAGCAGTAAACCTACCAAATGTTTTGCGTAGATTAACGTCTCATAATGACTATGAAAACAACGGTATGCATTAGTACACACTCCGTATCCGATATGATGCGCCATCAATAGCGCAAACATCCATTGTACTTGCTTAACGATCGCTGCGAGCATAAAGTACCAGTTGTGTGCACCCTTCAAGCTTATCAATTCATCAATTCCATATGATAATGTTGATTACTGTCAAAATCTCCGTCTCATGTTATAATAGAGGGTTTAGACTCATCGTTCGCATGGTCTATAGTATACTAATACAGGTTAATTGCAATTGCTATTTCTGTCCAAAACTCTCAGGCTAATTCCTTTATGATGCCGTCGCCGTATTGATAACGTCCCTTTGTTAGATAAACATACGGCTTTTAATCTTTAGAAGTCTCTAACGGTTCCTGTTTCGATACGGGCTCGCAGAGAGAGTTACATTGACGGAAGTGGAGAGACCAACGTTTGTGGGATAATCGTTTGAGCTATTGTTTGAATTACGATCGAAAGCATATTTCGAAAAGGAAGAAGAGTAATCTTATTGTTTCTTCCTTTCATACAATTGCTATATTTCTTTTATGTTAAGCTCGTGTCACGAAATCGAAGAGAAATTGAAAACGCAGTACAGAATAGAATGCCAGAGGGGTTGGTAGTATACTAGCGAAACTACGAGAGCAGAAAGCAAACAAGCTTCTTGGTTAGAAGAGAGATCTATTCAACATTAACTAGTAACATAAAATATTTGTATTACACAGTGACGAGAAATTGCTAAGAACACACATCACCGTGCATTTAGATATTGCCGCCGTTATCACATATCGACCTTCAAGTTCTTTACTCGTGCAACCCATTTCCTGTCACAAAACGAGAAACACAAGCAGATTCGAAATGGTTTTAATGGGACAGCTTTCTTCTCGTGTTCTCCGATGTTTGATAGAATTTAACAAAAAATAACGAAACCTGTTTACGTTCAATTTCTTCCAATTTATGTAATTCATAAGCTAAGAGCAATGCATGTTTGCTTTTGCCCGGTACTCAGCAAGATAGTGTGGCGATGTACCGCTCGATATTCTCTAGACTTAGTTCAGTTATCAGATCTGCCGTAGATATTTAGTATAAAAGGTTAATCATAGACATTAGACTTCTATCGTGATAATAGATTATATTTGATTTCGTTTGCATACAAC
This sequence comes from Lepetodrilus schrolli, assembly GCA_032361225.1. Classification (NCBI taxonomy): domain Eukaryota; kingdom Metazoa; phylum Mollusca; class Gastropoda; order Lepetellida; family Lepetodrilidae; genus Lepetodrilus; species Lepetodrilus schrolli. Next base: position 20,624 of record JAUTBT010021906.1, read on the forward strand.
TATATTGACATATGAATTCAATTTCCTTATTTAGATTTATTTACATTGATTTTAGCATTATATTTATGTATTTATATTTTCTTTATTTATTTAATTATTTACTTATATATATATACATACATGCATACATACATGCATACACACACACACACAGACACACACACACACACACACACACACACAC
>JAUTBT010021917.1:0-20801 GCA_032361225.1 Lepetodrilus schrolli
TTTGAATAGATGGCTATATCTGGGGGAATTGCGGGACTATTCGAGTGTGTTTTAGAAGTAAGTATCGAAATAGAAACTAATTATATATATATATATATATACTAAAAATTTAGAATGTTCAAAGTAATCAATCACCGGCAAACACTGTGTTGTCATCAATATATTTAATATTAATCCAAATATATTTAAAGTATTCTAAAATGTAGGTTTCTGTAACCTTTAGCAAGGATTTCTGTAACTATTAGTAAGATTTATCAATACATGGAAATAAGAAAATTTATTTGGTATGAATAATTAAAGAAACATCGAATATCGCTGTTGTGTTAAATGTAATATTCACATGCATAAAGCATCCATACATGATCTAAAGTAAAGTTAAATATACAATACTGTGTTAGAAATGTAGCATTAAAATCATGCCTTGTTTAGCATTATGGTATATAACTTTGCATCAGCATTACTAATAATTACTGCATAATGCATATATATAGTTAATATTAGTGTATTTAATAAAGAAATCATGTCAATAATTTGTCGATTAATAAACTGTACAATATAATGCAAAACATGCAATATCATTTGAGCACAACAATTGCTGTAAATACAAAGACATGTTTTGTTCTATCTCGATCACCAAGGCAATCCAATCCAGTGAGGTCGATATTCTATTTGTGATGAAAAGTACACATTCATCTGGAAAGTACACATTTATCTCCAAATTACTGTCATCAGATCAGGCATGGCAACAGCCAATTGTGATTTCAGCGGAAAACAACCCAGGTGTCTGCAGGCCCCATGCCATTGCTGTGGCAAATATATCGAACCCTGGACAAATAAATCAGCAGGTTTCCGCAGATCTGTGGAATGTTACCATGTCTGTGTCATACTTTTTTGGACATAAGTACCAAAATTGAAATCGATTCCGAAGACCGCTGACACAATATGAAACATTCTCATCTGATTTGGTATTTGAGATTATGTACTGCCTTAAATTAACATTCTACTTGTTGGTGACACCAAACATGCCCACTAGAACGGTGATTTCATTCATTAAACCAGGAAGAAGAAGGTTACGAGATCAGACAAAAATAAATGTATTTAATTTTGTGTGCATTGTTGGATTGGGGCAGCTGGAATCACAAAGCTGGGTTTATACTGCTGACGCCATCACACGCCGCAACACGCCAGCATTAGTCGGCGTTAGTCAGCACATAGGTTTAAACATTCCACACCAGCGAACACTTGCTGTATTAATGGCGCAATATGACGGAACATTTTCCAGCGTTCAACTGTGTTGAACTTTCCAACGTGCGTGCTTACATACGCCAGCAATTCAGCCCATCAGAAGTAGCCACATCTTAACCTCTGGCCAATGGCCTTAAAAAAAAGTTTGTATGGGTCCGTGTGTTTACACTTGGGACACTGATGCTAAACGCGTGGTCATGTCTGCCGACACTCGTCAGCTAATGCCGCGATGCGGTGTAGTGTAGCGTACCGTGTTTCGGCGTGTAATGGCATCAAAAGTATAAACCCAGCTGAAGACGTTATCCCATTGTGCTACCACTCTCCCAAACACAAACATTCAAGAGCACAAATATCTTAAGGATCATAAATATTTGGTACATCATGCATTACCACTGTTAGGTTATTATATAATTAGTAAGTGGGTATTATTATTAACTTGTTAGAATGCAAGAGTAAATATTGGTAAATATGGCTCGTGCTACATTAAGTTTAAAAAAATCAACAACAACAATTGATCTAATATAATACAAAACGTAATTGAGTATATTTCATATACCCCAAATGTCAACAACATGAATTTGAAGAATAGCAACACTTATTGCATGCACATCTGTGTAGCATAGAAACATTCTGCCCAGAAAAAATTAAACAAAACATTTAAAGAAATTCCAATTCAGAAATACTCACTGATGGCAGATATCCCTATAAAATTTAGATGCTTACTATTCTTGCAAAATGTGAGGGGAAAAAATTGACATTTCAATGACTCACAGATGAACATACAAAGATAACACAAGAATGGACAAACATGAAAGCTGTCAGATTGAGATTAACCCTCGCCGAGATTTGCTGAATAGAAAGACAAGAGAGAGGGTTAACGGTGCAGACGAACAATAGGAAAAGTGTTGGGGAGTTATCTGCTCCTTAAACAACCCAAACACCAACTGAGGGTACAATACTAACCTCCTATATCCAGTCCAAGAGGGGGAAGACAGTAAGTTAAAAAAAAAAGGGTCGCTGGGTTTAAAACTCATTCAAAAATGATGCATGGCAGGAAAAACATCAAAACTTCAGTCGCTATGTTAATAATGGGGTGAAATATACAGTTAAGAAATGTCACAAACTTGGAATATAACACGGGGAAAATGATTGTTAATTTCTGTGAACGGGAGGATTTCAAATACCCAGGTACAGGAAGGCAATACATTTCTTAAACCAGGTTAACAAGTCTTTCATCCGTTGAATAAATATCCCTGATTATTTCAACAAATTCAGTAAAACAATTCAAAACGATGCACAAACAGTCCACTAAAACACAATGGATGCACATAATTGTCACGTGCAAATATGCTATAAATAGAACAAGATGTTCAATGTGCATGGGGGGAGGACAATGATTATATACTTCCAGCACAATATGGAAATGTCCCGACTATTTGATGGGAGATATTGAATGATATCCGATACATGTGGAATATAATATGGGCTGTGTTTGCTTAAATTCCATATTCCATCGTACCTCCATTGGGTCCTCGTCCTGCAAATCACAGCTTACGATTGGATGGGGAATTTTGTCAGTGAAAATTTCAACCAATGGGAATGTTGCCTCGTAATGAATCTCATTGACATTGATAACTATTTTATTATCAGGACAAGCTACAAGACGTTATCAGGAAACATGAATGGGGGAATTCATTGGATAAAAAAAAGAAATATTTGGAGGATAAATGTGAGGACTAGTAAAAATACTTTTTTAGTTTCCAAACTATTGTACGTAAAATAAATGTTTGACAATGAAAATGGTACAAAATGAATCTCCACTTGATCAATTAAAACAAACAGATTTAATCAATAAATCAATATTCATAGTCTCAATGTGAAACAGTGGCTTAATAGCTCTGCTGATTTGGTAATTTGTGTTATTTATAATATAATGTGAACATGTCTGCAATTTAAAGTAATCATCCTACAATTTGCTTATTAGCAATAATTATATACAGATTAAAATATAATGTGAACCAATCTGTATTTTGACATTTATAGCAACAAATTATACAATGTAAATGTAACCCTAATATTGACTTTCTTGACAACAAATATTTACAGCTTAAATGTGAAATGTCTACACTTTCGTGTGACCATTCTGCAGAATTTCGTATTCTCTCTGTGGAGCTGACCGTACCTGTGAGTGGAGTGTGGAGTACGGATTTTCCGACACAGCCAGCTTGTACTGCTGAGTAAGCCGGTTTACCTCGGCAACCAGCGAAATGATCGTTGTGAATTCCTTGTCCGCCTCGCCAAGAGTGGCTTTGAACTGCTCGTGAGCCTCGATCAGGCCCTGAATCAGCATTAAATACAGCGTTAATTAAAGGAGGTCAGAATCATCGTAAAAATACATTAAATATTTAACATCAGCCTGATTTCATATACAAGTAACAAAAGACAGCATCAAATATAATAATTTCCAGAATGAATGAATGAGTTCTTTATTGTTTTACATCTCGGTAAGAAAAAAAACGGCATAAAAATGTTAAGTGTATAAACTTCATTAAATGACACTTAAACAACACAAGTTACACAAGTACAACGACTGGCCAGGCAAGGAAATGAAATGTCAAATTCTTTCAGAACTCATAATCACAATTACCAATTCACATTGGAACTCGGAATCTAAAATTCTAACAGAATCAGAAATATCAAATTCCATCAGAAATATCAAATTCCGTCGGACGTCGGAACTCGGAGGTCGGAACTGCTAGTATTACCTGGACTTCCTCTGTGGAGTGGACAATGAACATGTCCAGCAGATCTTCCTTGGCACCGTCCATCCAGTTGTTGAAGGGCTGCAACACGACAAGGACACAATGTAGCAGTGCATCTCTAGGACATCTACACATAATATACCATAGCAATGTTCCATCTAGATAAATACTAGTATTGGGAGGGAAGTTATCAGGTTGTCTGGGTTATGTCACCATTTTTGTGTGTGAGAATACTTTAATAGCAGACTTCAAAATCTACTCATTTTTTTAATGCGGATTGATCCCACAATTTACCCCCCAAAATAGAAAATCAATATTTTAAAAATGAAACTCTTAGTTATGCAGTATTTTCAATAAACCTTTGAAGAACTGCAATGTAGTGATATGCATAGCTAAACGAGTGAAATAAATAAAACAGTGCCACTTATTTTCTAAAATAAATAGTCAGATAAAGAAATTGTATTGGCAGTATTGCCAATTCCTGCAACTAATGGCTGCCTAATTTATCGTGAACTCACAGCAGCTCTCTTTGCAAACTCCAGATGGAGTTGATCAATCTTCTCCATGATTTTTTCAGCTTCCTAAAACACGAAGGCAGATGGTCAAAGCAGACGGTCAACAGAAGCAACTCAACTGAATCTCTTACCAGGTTCGCATTCATTAAGCAGTAATGTCTGCACTCTTAGCAAGTGCTTTTCATCATGCTGCTAAAGTTGAAGTTTGGGTTGAAGTGCTAAATGTACAAAGACGTTTCCTATGTCATTACAGAATAAACTGTTTCCGTACATTTTTATCATTGAAATCAGCAACAAAATTCAACTCACATCAAGACTTTCCCTTCTTCTCTGTGTTAACATTCCAAGGCGGTCCCACTGATCACAGATAATCTAAAACAGCCAATCAACAGTCAGATGACATTATTCGGAACCAATCAAATTGGCCAATACATCCAAATCAATATAGAAATCAAAACGGCATAGCAGGGCACACATTTATACATAATTTCAAGATAGTTGATACAAGCAATCAAAAGTCAGATAAAAATATGCTGAACGAATATAAATGGTCGATACCTGAATTAATGGCAAATAATATTACATATAATTAATGGTATTGATGAATCGTAAGGCTCACCTGACATCTTTGATTTACAGATGCGAGATCGTGATATTCCAATGCACTGGAACAAAGAGAGACAACATGTAGAAACAAGGATAACTATTCTACAAGAAAACACTTAAAATGCAATCAAAGGTTGATGAGATGTGGTACAACAATGCCTTTGTTAGAAATCAATTATGTTCTACTTGCTTGGTGATGATCCGCTAAATTATACTTCAATAAAAAAAATGTTTATCGATTTCAAGTTTTTGAACTAATTAAAATACAATAAAATAGATCTAAAAATCTGCAGTTTATATTAATTGGTTAAAAAACAATGATGTTAGATGGCAAAAGACTGCATCAAAGACAGTACATGTACTCAACATCTGGTGCTGGGAAAGTAGTCAAGCTAATTATATACGTTTTTCAAACAAATTGAGAAATTATAATTTTACATTTCAACAGAGAATAATTTGGCGAATTGAATTCAATTTTATACCAGTTGAATCACATTATACCAGTTCAAATACATAATATCAGTACATACTTTAGTTCCTGTGCAATAGCAGCAATTTGTTCCACTCGATCCTGGTGGGCAGCAAGGTCACTTTCAAAGGCTTCGTGCTTCTTCTTCATAGCCTGTAGAACAAAATGACATCCGTTAACATACAAGGTCAAAATGTCTACCATCTAGAAATTAATATATGACCAAAATTGTTTCTTAAATTGCTCATTCTATTTCTGCTGATGTAGAGTAAGTGAATTATTGTTTTACATCACAGCAGGACTTTTTCACCCATATGTGACAATGCTGATGTAGAACATTGAAACCAAATTCAATTTGCTGTCCTATTTTTTTTATTGGGATTCACAGTCACTTTTTCAAGATTATTTCACTCATAATACGACAGTAGGAAAACTACAAAACCTGTAGCATTGTGTTGAATTAAACCTGTAGGCACTGGCTGGTACTGATGGACCAAAGATGATAAGTGCATTGCAAGACGGTGCACGTTATCCTGATCACATTGGACAGGCAGTATTGCTTCTAAAACTTTGTAAAACAATCAACCCAATTTCAAAATTATGCACGATTGAGACATTGTTTTACGTTGCAATGGGAACCTTTCACCCATATGCGACAATATGGACTATTAGCTCTGAAGTCCAACGATCTATCACTGTGTTATCATACATCCAAAAACTGTACAGACTTGCAGCAACGATTGCGACAACTGTGACATTGTGACTGTTCCGCAACGACCGTGACATTGTGACTGTTCCGCGACAACTGACATTGTGACTGTTCCGCGACAACTGTGACATTGTGACTGTTCCGCGACGACCGTGACATTGTGACTGTTCCGCGACAACTGTGACATTGTGACTGTTCCGCGACGACCGTGACATTGTGACTGTTCCGCAACAACTGTGACATTGTGACTGTTCCGCGACGACCGTGACATTGAGACATCCTCACCTTCAGCTCGTTCAGCTTGCACTGCTTGAAGTCGGTGCTTTGTAGCATGGCCTCCTTGCCGTCCGACCATTCCTCGTGGATCTGACACTTGTGGCGGAACTTCTGGGCCAGGTGGTCCAGGCGTTCCAATCTGGAAACGGAAACTCAGTAATAAAGCATTGCGCACCGATATCTTCCCGAAAGAGATAAATGTCAAATTAGTAAATCATATATTACAATTCCTACAAAGGTTAACTATTTCAAATGATTCCAATCTGGAAACAGAAACTCAGGAATAAAGCATTGCGTTCCGATATTTTCCCGAAACATATAAATGTCCTAATTAGTAAATCATATATTACAACTCCTACAAAGGTTACTAGAGATAAAAAATTAAATAAAACCCAAAAATATGGATTCAAAACGGCTTTTTTTTACTTTTAAAAAGATTGGTAAAATATAAAATGCTGGAACATTCATCAATACAACTGCTGAATAGAATTGTATTTTTCTTGGACAATATACACATCTTTGTTAATCCAGAACAGTGACTTTAATTATTATTATTATTATTATTATTGTTTTATGTGACTTTAAAGAAGATATAATAATTATTGCAAAAATATAAAATGCATGATGGTTCATCAGTAAGACTGCTGTCAAGTGGATAGACATATATTTTAATGGACATTGTACAAACCTTTGTAGCTCAGTGAGGAGCCATTCCTCAAATCCTTTCTCAGCAGATTCCAGTCCCTTCCATGCATTGGCAATGTCCTGTTAAACACATGTTCAATAAGTTACTTTATTGCAATACAACATTAAAAAAATAAAATTATGATTTATTGTTCTATGACGTACTGAAACCAGCTTGTCTTATGTGGTGATATACAATTATAAAAATGAATATTATTATTACTTCATTATTATTATTATTATTCTACAATGTACAGAAACTATCTTGGTCTCTGAGGATGTAGGACTTATGATCATCTCGGTTTGATTAAATTAGTGTTTTCTGTCGCAGCGGGATTATTTCACTGATATCTGACTAAGTTGTCTAGGATATACAACATTATTGCTTATTTTATTATTATTACTCGTATTGTTTTCTGACCTACCAAAACCATCTCTCCCTCAGTAGGGATGTACTATTTTATTTATTATTATTATTGTTATTGGTATTCTTCGACATACCAAACCCCTCTTGCCCTCAGTGGGAATGTACAATGATTATTATTGTTTTCTGATCTACCGAAACCATCTAATCCTCAATGGCGAGTGATTATGAAGTTTAACGTCGCTGCGGGAATCTTTCACCCATTTGCTACGACACCCTCAATGGAGATGTTCAATTATATTTATTAACATTATTGTGCTCCGACGTACCGAAACCATCTTGCCCTCAGTGGGGATGTATGCAGGTCTGTTGCTCAGCCTCAGTCTGGTCTGCAGCGTGTTGAAGCTGTTCTCCAGCTGAGCCTTGTCGTTCAGCTTCGGCGGCTTGTGCTTGCGGCGGTAGTCGCGGAACTCGTCCAGCTTGTGTCGCGTCCCTGGCAGCGTGTTGTCCGTCACCCGGTTCTCCAGCCACGGGCGCGTCTTCCGGATCCACTCCAGCAGCTGACGGGGGAAGTGGGAAGTTTAATTTCATGTCACAAAAATAAATAAAAGAATAAATATGAAGAAAAAAAATAAGAAAAGATTTTAATGAAAAAAAGAAAAGAAGAGAGAACTGTCAGTTACTAGTGACTGATTTTGAATTTATTTGTGTTTTTGACGACCTGACAGGAAAACACCCACAAATCCTGTAGCGCAATGTTGCAGTATGAGGATGGTTGTATGTGGATTGATAACTACACTGCAACAGTACATATAGTGCATCATATCCTATCATAATCATGGCTGAAAGGTTTCATAACTCCCTTTACTACTGATGCCAAGTCCCTGGTATGGGTTTGAGCTTGGAACCTTTGGCTCCAAAGTGCAACGATCTACAACTCGTACCTCAAATTAAATATTGCCTAGGAATGGCCATTACTTTGCAGGAATAATTCCAAACATTATCGACGGCTGGATGTAAAGATGAAACTTACGTCGCTGGCAAGCCGCTCATACTCTTCCATCAGCCTCTCGTTCTCCTGGTTAACTTTCAGCACCTTGCAGATTCTGTTTGCAGCAGTCTCGGCCTGAAAAACAGTTACCTCCCTTGTTAGAAAAAACAACCTCGAATATGATCTATTGAAAGAGTCATATTGTAAACAGACAATGTACAAGCAAAGTCAAAAAGAAATAATTTTTAGATTTCCATAAATTGTTCCTATGATTACAAGGGATATTTTAATAAATATATAAATAAATATTTACCTGCTGTGCACCTGAGAATGCGTGGTAGTAACACGACACGTACGCCATCACAGATCTCTCGTCCGGTTTAGCCGAGTTGATCATGTCTAAAACAAAATCATGTAATCAGAAAAAATAGCTTAAAATGTCAATGTTGATGATCATATAAATATTGTTTGTGTGTGTATTTTATATCATCAACTTTCTTCTCAGATTTGAGATTTGCTTTAATTTTACTGCAGTTTAGAGAGGTTTTCCCCGATTATTTTGATTATATTCGCTCATATAAGTTTATAGCAGGATAGAACATGCAACACCTGTAGATGTAATTTAGTTCGGACATTGCATCAAATTGTTGCTGCATCATAAAGAATGAATTAATTAGTGCTTTACATCGCAGCGGGAATATTTCACCCATACGCGACGATCATAAAGATTGTTGCTGCATCATTAAGGTAACGTCCGAGAGTTTGATGCCAGCTACCTGAGGTACACGGATACCACTGTGTGGGGGTGTCTTTGAACTCGGGGTCTACAACCTACAGAATTTCCATCCAACAAAAACTACTTCACTCACCTTCAGGGTCCAACATGCGTGGAATATCTAAGTGCTGCTCTGCTACATCGAAGGCAGTTGTCAAGTTTTGAAGTGGGTTGTCCTAGAAACATGAAAATAACAAAAACAACATCAAAACCTGTCAACAGCGGATGTCAACACCAATGCCATGCCGATCTATGGCGGATTACATCACATAATTAGTAAAGCAGCTGTTGATTGCAGTCCAATCGAGTCTAGGGGGTTGCAGCTATATCTGAGATTGTGGACAGGGAGATAATCTGAACAAATTCTATTGGTCGACTTGTGTGTCGCAAAAGCATTAAAAACATGGCAGCTCCGTTCTAGGTGGATTTACTGTTCTGAGACTACACAGGTGTAGGTGATTCACACAAGGTGTTTGGACAAAAATAGTGAAATATCAACACTGGACATGACTTGAACAATTCGCTAAGGACATGACTTGAACACTTGACACTTTGGGAACAAGTTTGGGAAAGAAGATGTGGTTATTGTTATTAGTGATCACACTTCAAAGGGAAAAACTATGATTCTATTATTAACTTTGAAAAAAACAGAATGTGAAAGGAGTCTAAATTCTGGTGTAAATTGAACAACTATGGTAACATGCTCTAGTTCTACGATTCCAAGCAGAGAATTGAGGAATGTTGTCATGACAATAGAAACAACTGTTGCTGTGGGAAACTCAGGGGTCATTCCATTATAAATCAGAAGAAAAAAATAAATGAAGAAACAATTCTCAAAACAGAATGTTCACTCCAAAATTATTAGAAATCACAAAGCATTACATTCTGCATCTGGATAGACAAGTTATTCCATGCTTCGGGAAAGGAAACCTGCTTAGGATGAACTGTGACAAGGATAGAGTTCTACTCAAGTGTTCAAAAGCATTTCAGCAATCCCAAGGTAAATAGGTCTTTATCAAATTTAGCATTTTTGGGGATGACACCCAACCACTGCACTGCCATTTAACTTGATACAGTCTAGAATTACTTCTCGACATTTGTCACAGTTTCTCCATCACAGGCCCTACTCCCAGCTCCCACTGACGGTCTTGGACTAACTGACAGATTCTCAGACCATCAGCCCAGAACATTTGTCCCCCCCCCCCCAAAAAAAAACCCACACTATTCTATCTTTCCAATAATGGCAGAAAAGATTTCGGCCATCATAAAGTGGTTGGGATTCCATGCGGAAGAATAAATGTAATCGTAAAGTTTACCAGCTGCGACCTCCAGGGCGGCTTCTCAACTTGGTCAGTAGTATGCTGCTGTTTCCTGACAACTAATTGTATAACTAATCGTATAACTAAAGTCCAGAACTTAATGTTATCGATGTAAGGTTGCTTCCAGACAACTAATCATATTTATTGAAGAAACTATTCAATTGAAATTGAAAAAGAAAATATGGGAAGAGTGAAAATATCTTCTAAAAAATCTTACCTTTGTTTGGTCCATATTTTCTATCAACTTTGACCATTTCCTAATTTTCATCATATGGACATTAGAACGACAAAATTCACGGCCTTGCCGCTACAATTTTTAGAATGACCTGCATTACCTGATATAACCTTGACCTCTACTCAATAACCTTGACATACTCAACAACCTTGACCTCTGAACCAAACTCACCTTGGACAGTTTGCTGTAGTCAATGAGGTCAGGACGATGCCTGTGTATGAGGGCACAGAATGCCAAACCATCTTTAAAGCTGAAGAAGAAATTAAAGGTAAGCACATGCACAAAAGAAGAGTTGATGAGGAACACAGGCAGGTGTTAAGACAGTGTCGGTGGGGGGGGGCAGTCTCCTCTCCAGTCAGAGAGCCACCAATTACCCGTGATAACTTGTAATAGTCTATGAGTTCGGGCCGGTGTCTGTGAATTAGGGCACAGAAGGCTAAACCGTCCTTCCAGCTGGAAAAGCAGACAGTCACATTAACGGTGTGGACAATGCAGGAATATATAAACAATCACAAAATAATTTGTCAAATCTAGAACTGAGCTGACTAGTAATTTATCTAGGAAACTTGCCAATTGTTAAACTATTTGATCCTGCCAAAAATACCAAATATCTTGTGAATTAATCATATTAAAATTGGTATTCAAAGTAATGACGAATGTCAGATTATGCTTTCACTTAGGTACTAATCAACTTTAGTATTATTTTACAAAATGTTAACATGGAAAAATTTCTTTATTGTTTAACAATTGCTGATGGAATCTTTCACCCATGTGATAAACAAAACTCTAGAAATCATAACCATCATAATCAAAGTAAAACAGAATAAATCCATGAAATATAGAGACATATTAGTGTTGTCGGTTGGTCATCAATGAATGAGTTGGTGCATCATTGGTACACAACGACAGTTGATCATACAAATTAAGCTATTTCATTGTGTGTGATATCCACAGTATGCCGGCTATGGTATTTTTCTTGCTTGTGGTAGTAATTAACAATCCTGATTACATCCCTTTGATTGCTCACCTAAGGTGGAAGTTCTGAACGTTGACATTTCTATAAGGAGCTGTTTTCCTTTGACACCAGAGAAGTAAACCTTCCTTTGCTGTCATTTCTGAAAAAAAATATGTTTAAACAATTACAAATTATTTATTTTTAAACATACATTTACATTTGCGATGTATATACATGCTAATAAATATATATCCAACAAGTGGCATATTGAACTCGGCAATATGGTATATTATTTTAAAACAACAGTGTTCGGTGACAATATTTCAAGAATGAGAATAGCAATATACTGTACATACCTTCTACTGTAATATCTTGAATAGCAAATCTTAAAATGATCGTCCAAATCATACCCAGTGTCATTTTTGCATTTCCATCTACGATTTCTGAAAGCAAAGAGAAGGACAATGAAAAGCTTGTACAAATTAATTTTCAATTCAATAATTAAAAATAAACAAGCTCATTTGGTGCAATTACATTAAGTCTTTGTTATCAATTCTAACAAGAATCGAACAACAACTCAATGGCATTTTTTTTATAAGAATAAAATGAACAGTGATACTTTAGTATTAAACAGTAAAGTATTATTATGTTGTCAGGCTATTGAGGTCAGTCACATAGTATTGAGGTCAGTCACATAGTATTTACAATCAGGAGTATTTAGAAATTATATGAGTGCTTCGGTCAATTCCTCATGGTTGTAGTGAATATCTATATTTAACAGTTTGAACGGTGAATTGTACTGTAGTGTATACAAAGTCCTCACTACATAATATATATGCTATATTACAGATACACATAAATACACTAATAACAACACTAATGATACATGGTATCTGAATACTCGTGGATTCCTCTAAAAACAAAAACCATAAATTAATATTTTATTTTATTTTTTACAACAGTTCAAATCTATGTGGATATTTCAAGTTCAAGGTTGAAAAATATGAACATTATTAAAAATAAAATATGGGCTGTCTTGGCTTATTCTAACCTATAACTTTTCCCATCTATATTTATTATTATTTAATTAGGGTTTAGAGCCACTTTCAAGATTCGTTCACACTTATATCACGGCTTGACAGTTTATGGCAGGAGGAAACCCCCAACATATGTAGCGCTGAATGTTGCAGTAAACCTGGCAGGTACTGACAGATCAAGGGTAACTGCATTGCCATGGTGCAGACAGTGCATCCTATAAAGATTGCATCAGACAGGACGGGACTTGAACCAAAGGCCTTTGGCTCCCAAGTCCAACGCTCAATCATTGCACTACCAGTGCCACCCCCCCCCCCCCCACCCCCACCAACCCATCTCTACTAGGCCAGGTTTGATCCCAGCTCTCCAATACACTTCCATCAACATCCCCCTATTGCACAACTACACAGCACGAGGAAGGACCCTATCTGTCATATATATTTGATAGACAGCCAGTTTGTTGTTCAGTCAACCGAAACTTCACCAATAACTACTGGCAGGTAACTAGACAACCTTGTTCTGGTAATAGTACACTTGTACCTGTCAGTTGTGTCATGTCAACGTGTTTAAGTATCAACATGCCAATGGTGGTAATTTTAGCTGTACCAGTATTTCAGAAATCTGCCTTTTCCATTTGAAAGTCTATCATATGTCCATTATATATTATATCACAACAACACAAAGACAGAAGTTAGAATATGGCATCAGCGAGACTTGAACAAATAAATTAATATTTATAAAAAATATTAATATAGATAAGAAAATTAAATGATCCAACTAAGTCAATGTGAACCCTTTCATTATTTGAAGCAATTATCATTCATAATGTGTGCTACATTGGTCAATGATTGTTGCTTCTAGCATAGAAAAGGTTGAAAGCATGAAGAATATCCACATGTGTGGCTAACTAATGTCCACATGTGTGGCTAACTAATGTCCACATGTGTGGCTAACTAATGGGACATAATGAGCCCCCTAGGAACCATACAGGTTAGAACACAGATGACTTAACGACAGCCAGATGATGCAATTCATGACATAACCACACAACGTAGATGTTGCAGAAGAGGATAATCCCTGGATCTAATGCAGAAGAGGCTTATTGCCCAAGTACTACTATGCAATAATTAAAATTGAAATGTCTCAAAATGGTCACAACTTATGGGGGTAGGGATGTGTGCACTCATGCACAGACACACGGACACACATAAAAACTGTGAGAAACATGCACGTGCGTGCACACACACATGCACACGCGCACACACACACACACACACACACACACACAAGACAGACAGACAGACAGACAGACAGACACACAGACACACACACACAGACAACTCTTTAACCTGTGGTCCTCAGGAGTAGCATAAACTATGTTATTTCACATATACCGTATTAACAAATACTAAATCTGCGGAAGGAGAAATTCTGTATAAATATATACAGAAATTTGTGTACCACCTGGGTTTAAATGGTTGTTTTACTGCACAGAGCCAGGAAAGTTATCTCTACATCTCTGGGGTCTACTGAAACTGGTGTTTATGGATGACCTAGATATTGTTTTCTTGTGAAGTGGAACATGATTGAATCAAGTGATACTTGACAACTGTTATTTGCCATCATACTGTTTATACAATTGTTAAATAATACACTTAAGTACACCACAAGTACACCATAAATATATATATCACAGTTAGATTACATATTTATAGGTGCTAACTGTGTTCATTCTACACTAACTGAAACAAGCAAGGTCACTGAACACCAAAACATAGCTTGGGTGATCCATGGATTATAGGTCAAATTAACAGAACTATTTTTGACAAATTCAAAAATATTTTTCAAGTAAAATTTTAAGGATAGCCATTGTCTTCTATAGCTAAAAACATAATAAAATATTAACTATAAAAACACAATTATATACAAATGATAAAAGAAATATTTATTATAGGAACAATAAAGGAATCAAATTTGAGTCAGCCATGGCCAAACCCACAGGCAATAAATAGCAAAATATGCAGATTGTTATTGATCCGACTGTTAAATGTGTCATTTCTCCAGCAGATGGGGACGGGGATGGGGGTGGGGGGAGGTGCTGAACTGGACCCAATGGATAGGAACAAAGCAGTGAGAAAGAAAAGGGAGATGACTCATAAAGCACTGATAAAGCCCTATTGTTATAGAAGTCATGTACACCAAGACAATGGTCCCACAACACAGCTACATCATAGTGAAAGTAACACCAGAAATAGGACAATACACCAAGGGTCAAGCCCAGTTAGTTCCCGGTAGATTTTGTAGAGAAAGAAGGACAAGCTAGTCCAAACAATAACATTGGATACACAACAATTTGTCATCCAAGTCGACAGAATATGGCTTGTGTTGTTTTCAACTTTTCACAAACATTTATTAATAACACTTGCTTAAATATTGTTCATGTTTGCTTTATTTATTTGACACTAATATATATTGATGGAAAGCAGCCAGCCATATCCAATAGTGTGTGAGAAAAATGCTTACTCAACAATTTCCATACTGTCAAATCATCCAGTCTACATACACCTCTACTGTCCACAGTATAAGCACTAACTTGTTTACCAATTTTCATCACTGTTGCATTTTACAGTACTAATGAAAAATTTCCCATTATTTCCATAACACAACATCGCCTCTACCTCCCCATACCTCAAATTCCCAACCTATCTACCCAACCTACCCTCAACCACAATATAGGACATGGAATAGGCGCATTATAAATATGCATTATTATTATTATTATTATTTGCACATTATCTCTCAGCCATATTTCTACTACCACTCAATTCCAGCCCTACCAATTCCCAATCATTTCTCAGCCACATCACTGTGTAATATGCAAGGGTCGTACCAATAGTCTGGGCATAAATCAAAGTTTACGTTACTTCCTGCTATATTAAAAGCATGCCGTAGCCTTCATTTAGGCTAGGACTACAGTTCTACCCTTTCGTGAAATGCATACTGAAGTAATGTTCCTTAAAATAAGTGAAAGAATTTTGAAAATGGCTCTAAACCACAATTAAGAAAAAAGCTCTAAACCACAATAAAGAAAAGGAAAAGAAAAAGAAAGAAAAAACAATTTAAATGCCCTTGAACCACCCCCCCAATCATAAATCTTCACTTTTGTCTTTTCCCCAGCCCCCAGTATAGGGTTTTAGCAACGAGGTGATAAAGAGACTAAAGACTTTGGGACATGACCGCTAAACCATCATGGGTATTTCTGCGTTCTTCCACAGAGGAATTATCCACAGAAGGAATTGAAGTCAAGGTCATGACCAGCCAGATCTGGCAAGGAATAGGATTTTGTGTGGAGAAACTTAGTTTAAGACAACACAGGATTGTTGATACAAATAAATGCCTCATGTACAGAAACAACATTGCAATCATGTCGTATAGGTTAAATTAAAGAGCTTAGAAATATCGGGATATATTTGGTCGACATCAATAAGGATACTTACATGGGTGGATGTTCCTATCCGGTATACAAGTGGCATGATTAGGGGCCAACATATAATCATGATAATATACTTGTTACTTTATCATTTAATTAATAGGAAAGGATAATGCTATACAATCAGACTACAATAGATTCAGACGATGATGTGCAAAATTGGTATTGTATATAGCTTTAGAAACAAGGGACATCGCAATTCTAACTCCCTCCAGATCATTGGAAACACAACTAAACAGACCATGACATGTATGTCATCACCTAAATGTCACTCTCATCACCACTGACAGTTGACAAACATCAGGCTAAAGGTCAGAGCATTACAACAAGCATACGATACCAAACATCTGCTTCCTGATAGCAATAATCTCCTGGCATGATGGACGACAGACAGGGCCATGTTCTTACTGCATGTGTTCATGCAACAATGCAATGCAACAATGCAACAATGCAGAAAGAATAGTGAAAGAATCTTGAAAGGGACTCTATCACGACATGTCAGTTTAGGGCAGGAGGAAACCCACAACATCCGTAGCACTGAATATTTCAGTAAACCTGTGAGCACCTGCTGGTACTGACCAAGGATGATAACTGCATTGCCACTCGACAGACATCGCATCCTATCAATATCACGTCAGAAAGTTAACTTTCGAGAACATTGATGCCGGGCTCCCGGGGCGGGGAACCTACAAAGTCCATCGTTCTACCACTGCGCTACCACCCACCACCTGCAAGTATGTAATGTGGGTTTATCATGACCTACATGGGTAACGGGATGAGTACACTATACCAGGTAGACCCTGTTCACTGGGGTGTTCACTGGGGTTCACTGGTGTTCACTGGGGTGTTCACTGGGTTGTTCACTGGGGTGTTCACTGGACCGGGGTATTCACTGGGGTGTTAATTAATGTACTGGGCCATGAACCATGAGAGTTGGGTAGCTGTACTGTTTTTCTCACAGCTTTTCAATGACCTCTCGCCACGGTGCAAGGTTTGGCATCAATTGTCAGATGTAGCAAAACATACAATAACTGTTACAGTAAGACCCACTAGCCAAGGCTGATACTGTACAATGTTATGATTCTGTTGAGGTTTAATTTTCCTGATAGCATGGCTACTCAGTTTACCACAACATGAACAAGAGGAAATCTGCAATGTCTGTAGTGTTGATGACTTCTTGATTCACCCATACGCGGCTATTGCAATATCTGTAGCACATAGTGTTGCACACATCTCAATCAACATTATTGCTTATTTACAACGAATAAATGACAGATCACTAAACATGTGTTGTAGTGCAAAGTTGTTGTGCCTCTACAAGGGATGTAGCAGTTGTGGGGATACTGAATCAGTTGTATGGGCACAACCTTAAAACATGTCCAATTATCTAGCTGTGACATACACCACATCATGATGTAGCAAGCACAAGCATCACGTATCCTGGGGAATTCCAATGGCAAATTATTACACCACTAGCAATGTAATCAACCAGATTGCCCTGTAAAGTATGACAGAGATATGTTGCTGACAATAGTTGTGCAGACAAGTATGTAAACTGGTTTGACCCTGTCCTAGTTCAAGTAATGAAAACATAGCATGTTTACTTTTTTTTTTAAATACTGGTATTTAAAGCTGCTTTAATATTCCAGTTAACAATTTTTAGGCTATTTTGAAATCTACAACACCCGTAACAACAACAAAACAACAAACATGC
This sequence comes from Lepetodrilus schrolli, assembly GCA_032361225.1. Classification (NCBI taxonomy): domain Eukaryota; kingdom Metazoa; phylum Mollusca; class Gastropoda; order Lepetellida; family Lepetodrilidae; genus Lepetodrilus; species Lepetodrilus schrolli. The sequence goes on from JAUTBT010021917.1 coordinate 18,145, forward strand.
AGCAGTATTAATTAACCCTTTTTAGGGTTGGCCAACTTACCTTCAGCTCCTATTGAGACCAATTTAACCCCTTTGCTGGCAATGTAGTCCAAAGCTTTGTTCACATTGGCTATTTTGTGGAATCTCATCTTTCCTCGATCAGGCTTAGGTAACTGTTCCCCAGAAATAACTTCTAATAACAACATAAGTTTTAAACCATTTCGAAAGTCTTCTTCTATGTTTTCTATAGATGTGTCTGCTTTTCTCAAGTGGGAATTGCACCATGCTGTGAAAGTCTGCAAAAAAAAAATACAGAACTTGTATTATTCATGTTATTAGTTCATAATGAACTTCCAATAATTTGCAAATGCTTAACAATGAATACTACAGAAATTATAAAACATTTAAAAACTATTTATTACTCGTTTTTGAGATCATAAATATAATTGTTGGTATGACAAACAAATGTGTAATTTGGTAAATAAATATTGCAAGCATTCCATAAAATTAAACATCACGTTAATACTTTAGCTGCATATTTATAATACTATTACCAAATGGTAAACTAATATTATAAACAGGCCTAGTAAACACAAATACAATGACAGTCCAGGAAGGAGTATATCTTTGTTTATCAGCTTGTATGCAAATACCAATGACAGTATCAATGTTGTGACAGCAACCAGCGATATCGGAAAACCTGTTTTCTGGGTAATCGCATTCTTTCCATGCAACCAGCAACACTAAATAAATATATTTTAAGGCAACATACTTTTGGAAATATTGTCCATTGTAATGTTTCATAGGATTTTGCATATATATAAAAATAAAATGAATGGCATATTGCACAATTTTCTTGTCAATGGTAGAATGGTTAGCTTTACAAGGCAATAATTAGACGGCTGAGACCCAGAAAGTTCAACACGAGAGGAGACCAATATTATACCACTACAGTGCACGAGTTCATACATAAGTTATCCCAGACTGGTAGAACCTAATTTTATTCATAAGATGTTGGTCCCAAATACTACTGACCAGTCTAATTGGATTTTCCAGCCAACAGTATCTAACACTCTTGGACCCAAGACCTAGCTGATTCATTTAACATCCAAATGACGATTAAATTATATTGGAAGTGGTGTATTGTACAATTAGTTCTGTTATCTGAACAGAATTATTTTAGGCCCAGATTTCTCAACATCAAAAAATCATCTGAGTCTTCCACCCTACCAGGTTGCAGTTGTCAGTTAATAATTGAAACTATTTAACAAAACCTGTTTTGAAACATCAGGCACGGATCTTTATATATCTGCATAGTCGAACCAATACTTTGTAACCAACATTTTCATTTGGTTTAACATTAGTGGTTATTTGTTCCAGGGATCAGAATGAGAAATTGTGATTTTGGCTGAAACAGCAGGAATTCTGGGGCAGCAAGCCATGGCCTGGTTTACTAGATCGACCCCGAGGTTGACCCCAGAGATTCAAATTACGTGGAAGATTCTCATCCATACTTACAATTTGATTGACAACAATACAGAATATTAAACATGGTAAAGTAGGAAATTTTCTAGTTTATCCTACAGTCCAGCGTACATAATCACACAACCCTCTGGCCTGCTATCTCCAGTGACCATAGAGCATCCCTTGACAAGATGCCAAACACAAACATGCCATACAAATATGTATATGCCATACAGATATGTATGTCATACAGATATGTATTACACAAACATGTCATACAGATATGTATTATACAAACATGTCATACAGATATGTATTACACACAGGTCGTATCTTGGGAGATAGACCCATCCTGCCTGTGGCATGTCATTACAGACATTCGAGACAGCACCAACGAAATCCTGTGTAATAGGAAGATGGCTGGCCTACTTATCAATCAGCTGCAAACAAGATGGTCGCTCGCTGTCATTTGACTTCATGCTGAATACAAATTGGCCTCGTTTACATCAGAATAATGAGGTGATCATCTCAGATGATCACTATTGATTAATTCTGCTCAGCGATAATTGTAGGATTAATTTACAAGTTGCTGATCAGTGGCCTTGGGAGACGACACATCAGAAATATTACACTGCTTTTTTTATCTCACACAGTACGTACTTATGAAGAATGCACCACAAAATCTCATGTTCTTAAAGGAGGGTCATCCATACAAGACATACTATATTGTTTGACAACCTATTTAACATGAATTGCATTTATTGTGGGAAACTTTCACAGGAAATACATGCTATTTATGTCAAACAATTACCAAACTCCAGACTTGGCAAAATGATAATTCTTCCTCAAAGTAGTGTAGTATTTTTATACTAGGACATAAACAATTGTTATCAGTGGATAAAATCAGTGGATAAAATCAGTGGCATAGATCGAGTCATAGCAAGTTGCGGTCAACCATATTGCAATATCTCCAGTTGGCTCTGTGACAATATGCATCAATCTTCTCTCAACGATCACGTAAACAGGGCTCCAGGGCTAGAAGAATCACGTGCTATTAGGATTGCGCTTGCTCACGGACATTTGAGCCTGCAACAACCGTGATAGCATCAGCGAATCTCCTCGATAAATACGTAGCAAATACCGTATACCAGGAAATGTTCGAGGCAGGAAACTTTCGAGGTATTCAAGGTTAATTTGTCAGCCTCGAACTAATT
>JAUTBT010021928.1:0-17943 GCA_032361225.1 Lepetodrilus schrolli
ATAATAATAATAATAATAATAATAATAATAATAATAATAATAATAATAATAATAATAATAATAATAATAATAAATAATAATAATACAACAGCAACAAAATAATAATAATAAATAATATTAATAAATAAATAAATAATAATAATAATAATAAATAATAAATAATAATAAATAAATAAATAATAATAAATAAATAAATAAATAATAATAATAATAATAATAAATAATAATAAATAAATAATAATAATAATAATAATAAATAATAATAATAATAATAATAATAACAACAAGTTGTATGTTTACCACGTTAGCCTCCATACACAAGTTGCATGCTCAAAGCGCTACAAGGGAGTTTCTAGTGGTAGTCCAACTGTTCTACCACTGCGCTACCACCCGCCCCCTTTTAAAGAGTAATCATGACACCCAACAATTTACGCGAGTTGGAATGTTGGCTATTACTTTGAAGTTCTACATATCTAAACTTCCAGTGAATACCTGAAAGTATACCGTTTACACGCCGACATACAACATACGAGTACTTACTACGTGATGAGTACAGAGAATGCAAAAATTAGAACTATTTAAAAAAAAAAATACCTCAGCGCCTTTTGTTATAGATGAACATGTAATGATACGCATTAACTATATAAGTATAGGTAATAACAGTGCATACAGATCAAAATAGTATGTAATCAGTACTGCGAAACAATAAATGCTGTCCATCATAAAATGTTAACGAATTTAACGAGTTGCTCTTAGACGTTAACACTTCATTCGCCACTGTTCCGTAGATGTACGTATACTAGCATCAGTTTCGAAAACAAATAATAGTACCAGTTTCCAAAACAAATTTAATATTTATTTTTAAATGTAGTTAATGAACATATTATATAAATATACATAACCTTTTTAGATAGAAAACATCGACGGTAAACGATCCATTACCGCATGGTCACATTTTAAGTTAGCACAAGTTTGGGCAATTTAGGTTTGAGGAGTACACGATAATATAGTTACCTGGTTATGTTTGTAGATAATCTGTTTGGTGATCATGAGTACACGATAATATAGTTACCTGGTTATGTTTGTAGATAATCTGTTTGATGATCATGAGTACACCATAATATAGTTACCTGGTTATGTTTGTAGATAATCTGTTTGGATTTGTATTACGTCTTGCATCTTCTTTGGAGTTTCGATAGCTACTCCCTGGGGAGTATACTATTAGCATGATGCATGTCACTCGCTTCAGGTAAGACATACGTACACACGCACACACACGCACACACACGCACACATCATGTAACCCGATTTCACCCAAACGTAGACAGGCTATTCGTTCACTCGTATGCCAATTTTTAGGATCGTATACAAAGAATCATTGTCTAGGCCAAGCATACCTGTATTCTAAATCGTAATACAAGTTATACCAATTTATCATGGTGACTTACCATGCTAACGTCAATAGATCCGTACATGTTTCAGTCCATATCCAGGTGTATGTTTCAGTCCATAACCAGGTGTATATCAGTACAGGTATTGTGCATTTCCATTCACCTGAATACACCTGCGCAAATGCGGTGCAAGTACAGTTAAATCCCTCACTCAGACAACACGCTGTATATATTGGTAAACTCCCTTCCCCATGTGGAGCAAACCTGCATTGTTCACCAAGCAGAGCCCGCCTTCACAAAGGGATCGTAGCAAATATTCATTCATAGTATGCATCGTTCTACACTATTTTCCATATGTGTGCATGCATCTTTGTAAGACTAGCAGTGCGATATTACGATATTACGATGTTCCAAAGCACGAAACACGATTTCCCCTCTTTTGAAATTAAATCAATGTGCGGTAGGAATAGTTTCACACGTATGTTCAAAAGACCAATAATTCGTCGTTGTCGATCGCTCTATATCTTCGATATTCTACGTCACCGACAAATTCATCGCATGTGACCACTTTACTAACTCCCCCACCCGCAAGAATGGGTACCCGGTAGGATGAGATATAAATGTGAATGCTGATTTCCTAGCGCTTGCAACGGCAGCTTGGGTTACATAACATACTCCCCATGGAGTTGAGAAAGAAAGTGGGCGCATATTGATCCATTGACCGGGGTAATAATGGCGTATCGCTTTGTACACATATAGTGAATATAGTGAATAACATGCGGGATATATTGTCACCTTTAGTACATTAATGTGGTACGGGCATTAACATATTCAATGGATCATGCATGGACGTGTAACTCGATTCATTCCTCACCTAAATCTAAAGGCTATGATCGAAGGGGCCTATCCGAGTCACGCTAAATGCCAACCCCACATAGCTGTGCGCTCCGAGGCAGGGGGAAAGAGTTCTTCGATAAATATGCCAAGAAATGGAGTCATGTCGAGCAGCATACATGGATGGTATTTTGTGAAGTATTATCGCTGTCTGTTTGCCATTTGGTGCCGCGCTCTCCGTCTCTCCAGCCATTGTGATACAGCACGGCGGTCCGCGGCAGTGGTATCGGTCGGAATTGATTGGAATTCACATCAGACAAGACTGGGTTTTTTCTCAAACAGATACATGTATAGCAGCTACGCGCATCTAATTACGCGCATCTAATGATATACAGATGCACCATTTACTTGTATAATACATATACCGTACAGCTACAGAAATATAGAAAACGAAATATATTTATTTTAAGGATATATTTATAGCTATGAACAATATATATAGTCTGTAGAGTTATTTTCCCCACAAATACACACACACACACACACACACACACACACACACACACACACACACACACACACACACACACACACACACACACACAATACAACTCAGCATTATAATATGTACAATTTTATTGTAATTGATACAATCCATGCACATTATTACCTCATTTTGTAATAAACTATTCGCTGAATTATGTATTTAATTATATATGTTATTTGTCATGTCATATTCTGTGCATAACAAGAACTATGTATAATCATCTGTGTGTCCGGTGTTATATACGACCACCTTCACAGGCGGTTTTCAGTTACGGCATTCAATTTTCTGTTATACGAATCAATACTAATTGATGTATTTGATGAATGTATGAGATTAATATTTTGCACCATTTTCAACTGACTTAAACAGAATACACAGCTATTGTCTACATTGTATACGCGTAATCTCCATGATACCATACTTACATTGTATAGCGTAATCTCCATGATACCAAACTCACTATTGGCCAGGACTATTTTCTAATGTCTCCATCCGCACGAAACCTAGGAGTGATTCTTCAATCTGACCTTATTTAGCAGGAAAAGCATATCCTTGACCTCTGTAGAAAGTGCTACTTCCACCTGAGAAATACCAGTATACATCACCTTCAAACCAAAGAAGCCGCATTTGATCTTGTTGGATCTTCAGCTCTTTCTACAATTGACTATGCACATAGTTTGTCCATCAACACTAGTCAGGAGCTCATAGACAAACTACAGCGAATTCAAAACGGTGCTACCAGGATCGTTACAAAATCTTATCTTTGGACTCATGGACTTGCCCCTACATACCCATCCAAACTCATAACTGTACACACACGATCCAACTAGATCTCTGATCACATCCTCTGACACACGTCAAGCAGTTACTCCAATATGGTCACTTAAATGGTTTGGGTACCACTCCTTTTCTCTGGCTGCTTTAGTAAAATGAAGTACCTTTCCAACTTAACTTCGGCTTGGTCCCTCTGCGGACTGTTTTAACCCTCTAGAGCCCCAGGGGTCACCGATGACCCCTTGTAATTTGAAGGTTACATAGTTAACACTGATTAATAAATTTAAAAAATGATACCACGAAAACCCAGTTCCATCCGTGACCCAAAGTGATGCATTCACCTACTAGCAGCTGTCGCCTCATATATAAACATTGTGTGCGTGCGTGCGTGCGTGTGTGTGTCTTCGACCACTGGAAATTTACTTGGGCTCTAGAGGGTTAAACGAAACCTAAAAGCCTATCTGTTTCGTCAATATTTTATATCCGAAACTTCCCATTTTGTATATGCTTTTCATACCCATTTTTTACATCATGTAAGCGCTATGAGCGTACCTTTATAGTGCGGAGTTTGGCTCTATATAAATGTCGATATCACACAACGTAAACTTAATTAGTTGAACTCGAATAGTGCTCTCTCGATGGTTTATCAGTACCAATAGACAAAGAAAAGAAAAAAAAGAAAGAAAAAAAACGTTGCAATTATACACATCGCGCATAACCCAAGGGATACCACGTACGACTTTTCTCAACAGTTCCAGAGGGACGGAAATGCAAGTGCCTACTTTGAATTGTGCCGTTCCTCTTCACAGACTGCTAATTTATGACTATGCTGCGCTGCCATAACCATTTGAATAGATCTAAAGCTCGTTAATCATATTAATATTAACGATTTTTACAGCTGATTGCCCGGATTATCTGGCGTATTGATCCACGGTCACAGTGGACTAAAACATGATATCACGTGGGTTACCCGTGATACATACCATCATATCACGCACGTTCACACACCCATCATGCTTAGTTCAACAGTACCAGTCAGTTAGCAGGTTTACTACGACATTGCGCTACTGTGTTGCAGGTTTCCTGTAGTCATGTGACAATCAGAAATGAGCGAAATAATCTTGAAAGTTATCCACGCCACACACGCTCTCTCTCTCTCTCTCTCTCTCTCTCTCACACACACACACACGCACACACACACACATACACACACAAAGAGAAAAGTACATACAGTATCAACTATACCATGCTGAAAAGATGCTCAGTAGCTCACTTCATTGCCTAACTGATATGCTGTATATTTAATGTCCTAAACCTGATGCATTTTAAACGCTCGATATAGCTCGTTGTACACCTTGGCCCCACGTAGAACGTAGATGGCAGATACCTATAAAAAGTCAACATCCTTTCTAATGACATTGCCTCTACGTGTCTGTGCTGTCTGGGTACCATCTAAAGCGTGTAAAAGTACGCCGTTACTCAAAAAGGTTGGGGCTCCAATCAAATGTGTCAGTTGAATTGGCGTATCATGACTCTTTGAAAATAAATAATAATCAGAGAGAGAGAGAGAGAGAGAGAGAGAGAGAGAGAGAGAGAGAGAGAGAGAGGGTGAAAATGGGGTATATTATTGGGGGATTGAGCACTAGAGAGTGAGCACTAGAAAAGAACAGAGACATAGAGATCAAGAAGATCGAAGATCACGAAGAAGAAAAACTAGAAGAAATTTTTTTAAAGAGTTAAAGCCAGAAAACGTGGTCTTCCATCACATATATGACGTCATTACATTGTTCGACGACGTCAAAACTCGTCACAATGTATCATGCTGGCGATCCAATCAAAACAGCTAAATTCCACGTTTATATGTCTCGTGTCATTTTCTACCGCATCGATGGCAGAGGGAACCGACGAGAACAGATAATTTGTAATTTGTAAAGACGGATTCAAAAGACGAGATTCGATCTGTGTTGATATCGTTACGACTCACAAAGTAAGTTTGTTTTATTGTTTGCAGTATATTGTTTGTTGTTGATGATGTCCAAAAATACGATCGACACGTCGTTCCACCAAATCGCAGCAATATTCATCATTCGATCTATATGAATGTACGTACTTCTGACAGGCAACATTGAAATAAATATCAAAAGGAATGCTTTAGACAGTCTAGTTTTAAATAGGTGTAGAAATCTATTGATCTAGTAGTAATTTAGTAGAACAGTATTCGGGTTCTGCAAGCATGCAAATTTAGTATGTTACACGTACAAAATAACTTTGAAACATTTGATTTCACTAATTTTAGATAATTTCAGATTTCTTTGACATGGTTTTCTTGCATGGGATGATTTAATTAGGTTAAAGTTATAGATTATCTATGAATATTCATGAAGTGTACCAGGGTACGTTAACGGTGACGTTAAATTTGCTCGTAAAACTTTACGTAATATGCTAAATTGGGTTTATTAACTTAGTCAAAGGCTATCATATCGAAATGCATGTGATAGCAGGTCATATGCATTAAGTTAATATCCATTAAATATATAGACCGTATACGTTCATAACTCTCACTAAATACAGTTGCAAAAGAACGAATTTATAAAGTTGTTACAATGGCCAAGATAATACATAATTAATAATACTAGATATGTCCTCTATCATGTTATTTACATTACAACAACCTCAAGTATTTCGGTCAAATCTTCAACAATGTTGTCAAATATTAACAAAGTGAAAACAATATCTAGTTACCATATGTATATTAATTTGAACATTGTGTTCAAGCATAACCATTCATGAATTACACTCCTATTGAGTGGGTTAGTCAACGACGACTCATCGTAAATGATAAAGATTGTATTGGAATAAGTCAACGACGACTCATCGTAAATGATAAAGATTGTATTGGAATAAGTCAACAACGACTCATCGTAAATGATAAAGATTGTATTGGAATAAACTATGTAAACCCGCCGAAAAAACTTCTTGATCATTAGTCACAAGAGGCGACCCCACTCAGATGTTAAGCCTATGATGTCAAAGTCTTGACGTCAATGACGCAAGTGTCCTCGTACTTTAACTATAATAGTTCAGGGCAAAACTATACTTTAATTAGGAGATAAACGGTTCCTATTGCAAATTTCCCTTGATTTTATCGTTGTAAACAAGGTGGGAATCTCATTTAACACCGACGGCATCCAGTAACAATATTGTAAAAAGATACTAAACTGTCAATGTAATGTAGATTTAACATCATTTTCAATTCTGAATAATGTATTTACCTTTACAGTTTAACTTTACAGTTTAATCGTCTCATATTTACCCGGCAGTGTTATAGCCAGTAACTTTTTCCATTTCTACTGGCTCTGTTGAAAATCCGCTGGCCCAGAAGCGAAACAGTTGAATAACTGCACTGCAGTATGAGTATACAATTCACGGCAGTTATGATTAACGGCAGTTATGAGTATACAATTCACGAAAGTGTATCAAACATGGTCATCAAATAAGCTTATTATTCACATGAATCGAATTTTATTTCTATAAAAAATTGGTATTATCACCGTTGTTCTTTTTTTTAAAGACAATTTTCTATCCTTGTGATTTATTAATGTAATGTTGGTGATCTAAATCATACCACATGAATAAGAATTTATGTTTTATGTTTTAAAGGCATGCAATCACAGATTACTAGTAAGTATCGTTTTTGACCGAATTGGAGTTAGAAAATCAAAGTACATGCATTTAGCATACATATAATCGTTTTTGTACCTCCAAATATCTCTTCGCCGCCGTAGGATAGGGAAAATTCCATTGCAGTTTACATTTCCGGTAAATTAAGTTAATTTGGTGCTTAACGTCGCGAGCGGGAATGTTTCACCCATATGCGGCGATGACATTTCCGGTAAAAGCCGAATCAGTTGGTAATGTACTGTAATATCTCAATTTTCTATAGTCAAATAGGGGGATAACTATAATCATTGAACACGGTCAAAATAATCATTCACGACTACTGGTACCAATGAATGAATTAATGAATTAATTAATTAATTAATTAATTAATGCTTTACGTCGCAGTGGGCATATTTCACCCAAAGGCGACGACCATTATGTTAATTTACAACGTCAATTTGTAAGAAAAGAAAACAAGGATGAAAAACAATAAAGCTACGTAGCTATACATATTAAAAAGTAATAAAATATGACAATATTGAAAACCACTGGGATATGCGGAAAATGTAGCTGGTTACCCAACCCGGCACACAACGTTATATAGAGAATCTCACCCAAGTGTCTTGGAATATCAAATATATCAACACGAGTCGTGAAAGTAATAACTTTCATCGACGAGTGTTGATATATTTGATAATCAAATATATCAACACGAGTCGTGATAGTTATAACTTTCATCGACGAGTGTTGATATATTTGATATTCCAAGACACGAGGGTGAGATTCTAGTTATCACCAAATATTATTTTAAAGTCATTAAAGAAGAAAAATGCCACATCATAAAGATGTTACTGTGATGTCAAATCTTTAGGCTGCTGTGCATTTTCACTGTGACATCATAGCAATGCTACGACATCACAATTGTAGCGATGACATCACAACAATCAAATACTTTAGTCAAGCGATATCCACAGCACGACATCACAATGTTAGAACAATCAAATAAACAATCAAACAAATCAAGAATTGGGTGATAAATCGATATACTAATATCATGTATATATTTATTTTAAACTGGTATTATAAATTATCTACGATCATATTTTCACAATTTCAACTATTTGTATTTGATCATATTTTGTTTTCCCTAGAAGTTCACCATATCCCATCAAGCCTACAATATTCTCCTTTGCAAGAAAAGTATGCTTATCCACACATTCTTTACTAAATCAGTAAATGGGCAATTGAATCATGTTAATGATATTACTTTAGTACAGCTAGCTGAATGTGTGACTTCATCAATGGCTATATATCCTCCGCTACCCGGTTTTCCAACTCATAAGCGTAGATCCTACTAAGATAATCTAATACGGTACAAATCATGTATTAAATGATTCTGTCAGATAGCCTGATAACCCGGCATCACGAAAATAAGAAACGTCAATAATGTCAAATATGTCAGCTGTTTTAACAGGTGGAACTAAATTAGATTAATCTAAAGTATTGTGATTACGGGAAATGACGATGTCTACCTCTGAAATTATCTTGGTTTTGTTAAAATCGGTTTGTTTCTTCAATCGTGTCAAAATATATTAACACAAACTTCTTCGTATGTCAAAAACACAAAACAGCAGTCCACGAAGCAATCCCTACGTCACTTCCGCAATTACAACGAGAATACTAATAGGAGAACAACTTATATAAACCGGGTTGTGAAGACCAAAACACTTTGTCGGAAAGATAATTAAATATGGTTGCGTGTGAGTGCATTTTCTAAATAGTAAGTAAAATTAGAGTTCGATATAAAAAAAAATACGTGTATTAGTCAAGTCGACCAGAACATGTCTTAGAAAGGTGACGATAGCGCCTACAGGGACATTAGTAATTACATTAATTTTAATGCCTCTAGTTGGCGATAACGTTTGTTTTTTAAATAAATAAATAATTAATAATGCGTAGTAGTAGTAGTAGTAGTAGTTAGTAGTAGTATTAGTAGTAGTCGTAGTAGTCGTAGTAGTCGTAGTAGTAGTAGTAATAATAAAGATTAAAATACTAATTAATCAGTAATTTTATTAATTCACAAACACACACATTTATAGGCCTACATGTACGTATAAATTCATACACACAAGCAAGCATACTATATAGCTTATGTATGGTACCAAATGTAATAGTGATCAAAAGTAACAATATAGTTATTCTAATACATGAATAATAACAATGCTGCGGATCCATAAATTAATGCGAGGTTTAAATGAATTAGAAAGATGCGAGGTAGTGGTCTGTCTCATTGATTTAAACTCGCATTTAGTTGTTACTTTTGTCAGAGCTCACATGCAAGTGGTAATGGCAAACAGTCCCCGTTATTTTCATGTTCAACTTTTTATTCATCAGCAGCTATACATAACCATGCCTATTATAGGTCACAGTTCTGCAGTTAAAGTAGTCGAATACATCAAGATGAAAACACCGGCCATGCACTAACCACTAACCCATCCTCGAACGCCAAGGATACGTAATTCCGTTCTGAATGGAATTAAATACCCCTGGCCCCGTTTCACGACGGCCTCCTAAATTTAGGACCTCCTAACTTTATGACCCAGTTTATCACCTCCTAAGTTAGATGCCGATTTAAGAAGGGATAAGACTTGTGTGACGTCGTTGTGAAACACTTGTTACGAGGTGACAACACTTATGACTGGTTTAGGAGCACCTAAATAGTTAGGAGGCCGTTGTAAACGGGGGCCTGGAGCAAAGAGGAAGTAGTCCCGATATTCCGCCTCATTCCACTTATAATATACACGATGTAGTTTGGCATGAAATACATTGATACCCTTAATTGGTAGATTATCTCGGTATAAAGACTTGTCTCTAACCGGCGCAATGTCGAGTTCTTATTTTGTACGACGTAACTAAATTAAAATAATAAAAAAGTTAGCATACAATCACGCAGGTTTTGTTTACTTATTTCATGGTTAAACGTATTTTTTAAAACATGAATGTATGTACATTTGATGTGTATATACAAGTATTTTTGGTAACCAGATACATTTCCCGCATATCCCATTATTTTTTAATATTTATAGCTACGTAGCTTTATTGGTACCAGTAGTCGTGAAAGGTTATTTTGACCGTGTTAAATTATTAGAGTTATCCCCCTTAGTCTAGTAGACTATAAAAAAAAATCGAGATATTAGAGCTAATTACCAACTGATTACTCGGGTTTTACTGGAAATGTAAACTGCAATGCAATTTTACCTATCCTCCAGCGGTGAAAATATATTTGGAGGTACAAAAGCGATTATATGTATGCTAAATACATGTACTTTGCATTTTAAACTCCAATTCGGTCCTAAATGACATGTTAATTTGTGATTGTATGCCTTTTATAACGAAATTCTTTATATTGCTATCACTAAATGTTTTGGGTTAAAATATTATTTTATACAGAGGGGTGACGTCCGAAAGACGGAATATTTTTTTTTAAAAAAAAGCTTAATTTGCACGTGCTGGTATGTGAAGAGCATCAGCACGTTCAAATTGATGTTATTGATGTGGCTACTTAATTGCCTCTGCTAGGACGTGGTGTGTGGATGCCGCGTTCCGAATCGTGGAGAAGACGGTCAGTCAGCTCTTCATGATGGGAAACTGTTCTAGCAGATGCCGCTACTCTTCGCCCTGATGTCTAGACGTTAGACGGTAGATAACAAAACAGTAAGTTTAATGTTGAAATTCCATGTGGTTCTTTAAAAATATTCAAATATTCAATTGTACAATTATCTATTTCAAATTAATTGAAATGTCTTATATTATGTTGTTGATCTAATTTAATCGTCGCAGGCTGTAATATACGCAATGATATTGCATATTATAGGCCCTAATTATTACACTACTTAATATATTTTATATATTTCATTTGTAGGTGTTCGAAACTGTCAGAGTTAGTGAATGGAGAGGTGGAGATCTATAGAAGATCTATAGAAGATGCTGACTGGCGTCGAGCCGGGTGCGGAAGGTGTTTGTTGCAATTTTCCAGGAGTGGCCATCAAAGGATGGGTGTTCCACATGAACCAAACCATCTACCGCACAGTACAGAACCTGGGACTGGCTGTAGCTTACGACACAGACACAGAGACGCACAAGTTCGTCAAGAACATGATGGCCATGCAGTTATTTTGAAAAAAAATATAATAAAATCATAATAATTGGCCTGGAGGTATGGCACTCCCGTATCATCCTGAGGGAATTGGAGACGGTGCATACCATTCTACTCGCTTTCAAGGAGGGGCAGACCTCATTCCACTCATTACGAATTGCATTGAAACATGACAAGATATCATGACCCTGGCCATTATGTCTACTTACCATAAGTCGGCATAATGGCCGATGTTTCGAGGATGGATCCTGGTGAACACGATCGCACCCCTCGTTTATCACAATTAATTATTGTATATTTATCCTTGTTTTTAAAAGTATAAAACTGAATCTGAATCTGAACCTGCAATTGTTATTCGACATTATATATTTATTATAGAGGCAAGATCATACTTGCAAATATTTTATATATATATATTATTTTTTAAAATATATTTTTCTAAATAATATTAATAGTTAATAACAAATATGAAACAAAAAATATCCAAACTGTAAGACACTGTATCGCCAATGCAAATGAGGTGTTCCCCAACAGTCCTCTGTTCTAAATATAGACTATTCGCACGGACCTCTCAGAAGACACCTAGTCCGAGGCAGTCCAGCATAGGCCTGTGTTGGGTCTGTTTCATGGAACCGCTTAGGCCCTTTATCCTGCCCTATCACCGATAACACCTAAACGGAGTGGTAAGATGTCGTTTCTTTCATTATGCACATGTCGATCAAGAGACCAGCGATAACAGCTGACATCAAACACCGAGAGAGAAAACTACTGAAGTCAATATTATTCTCTGTCACGGATCAACATCCACTTGTCGATATATTAACCAGAGACACATTGTAATGCATCGTGAGGTCATTTGTTGTTCTTACGGGGTAATTTAACCACCTGGTAGAAAAAAGCCCACTAACAATGTGAATGCATATCTTGGTTTCTGTGAGGGGCGTCCGTGTACACAGAAACCTGTGATATCACAACTTCCGGCGCGGTCGCCCTTTTGGGGGGTAGGTGTCTTTGGATATGAATTAAATATATTTCGATGAATAAAAAATCTGAAAGATTGTTCTTTCAGAATATACCCCGATAGTGACCATTATAATCCATGATCTTGCCTCTTTAATTACATTATTTTCTATTTAAACCACAAAAACATTACTCCGTGAAATAATACAGATATGAAATCAACGATCAAGAGAAAATTAATTCTTTAATTTTCCTTTATTGCATGTACGGAGCTACTGACTGCTGTCGCCAATACTTCCTTTCCACCACATAACATGTTTATAATGCGCGATGTGTTCCGGAAGTGGAACTTGTTTCCGCACCGGAAGTAGAATCCACCTCAGCACCACACACGACGCCCAAGCCAGTCGTAGAACTTTGCATAGCATCCCCCGCAAGTATAAGATCTGAAAATAAACAAATAATTTAGTTCATTCAAGGCGAAAATGATACCTGTAGGCTACCAGCTATTACTGTGAATACCACTCCATGCACAGATGAGGAAGAACATATGCATAATTAATATTATGAGAAAAATTAAAGATTAATGAGAAATACTATTTTAATTATTCAAATGAGTAACTTATTTAATCGTTTCGGTTTGTTTGTTTCATATTATCAGCGCTACAGTAAACTTAATTTTCAGTGAGAAAATCCAACTATCTGAAGAGTACATTCTTTTTACTCTCCGTGCCGGGAAACCGGAGATGCTATGAAGTGCAGTACCTGGTATCTAATCCAGCAGAGAGAGGGTTAATTTTCAATGAACAATCCAGCTATCTTTAACTATTACATGTACACACCTTTTACTTATTTAGCAGTCTCCATGCTGGAGCAATCGGCTCACCTCGGGACTACTTCCATTTTGCTCCAGTAAAACCCCCGGCACTCGCAGGAACAGTAATCTTACCCAGATTCTGGGATGATGGTGATTAGTCGTCGTCAGCTTCACCACCTTTTATCAGTTGAGAGTGATAAAATACAGTTAGGAATTAACTTCAAAATAATTATATGTAATTAGAAACCATAATATGATAATGATTGTCTTAGTATATTACCAACGGACTGCGGGAAGTAGTGTAATTTATATTACTTACATTTCAACTACTTCCTCATTGTTAGGCAACGGGAAAAACTGCAGATATGTAGTTTACTGAAATATATACTATTATATAATCAATACATGCACTAATCTAATCAGTTATTGGAAATATTGGTAATAATCGAACTAGGCTATCACGTGACAGATGTAATATGGCAGCGACGGTGAGATTGCCGAGAGGACTGAGCAGTCCCGTTAGTTAGCCGAGTGCATGCTGGAGGCAATCGGTAATACCAGAAAGAGCAGTACAAAATGCATTCGTAGGAACTTCACATCTCGGAATTTAGATATGCGCTCGTACCTATGAGATAGGCCATACCAATCACATGCAATGGGCATTTGGAAATGCAGGACACTGAGCGACGTCACATGGGTTGATGAAGCAGTACACCTGAGGATTCCACGGAGGACATTGACCATAGTAGAAATTAGATGACACTGTAATAGACACACACTTCATATTGGAAATATAGAACAACGGAATATAGAATATGTGGACGTGCATTGAGCAATAGATCAATGTGCTATATATTGTATTGTCCAACAGATAACCTATACAACACTATATTTTTTATATATAACATGTTGTTAGGAGGATATTAATGGTAGGGGTTTTCCCAGATATTTAGAATAGCGTGGAATAAACAAGTCATGCAGATTCACTATCAATCTTGAGTGTTAAGTCAACAACACGGATCAACACTGAACAAGACAAAACACATCCATGGCGACAAGGAAATAAAAGAACACACGCAATGCACCACATTAATATTTCAATACTTACGGTGTAAGGATGCATGAATATTTTCATCGAACTTTCCGAATAGGTAACGACCGCCATTTTTCAATCAGTCAGAAGCAAGACAAAATACATTTCTTTTATCAAATATGCATAAATTATGTTAAATGAGATATATTTATGTAATGAAAAGTTTCAAATCAGTACTTAGTTATATACTACAAGGTGCACTCTACCTGTTAACATTAATGTCATGTTCATATCATGACATTAACAACTGTAACAGAACATCCGTTACGCACATTTCGTCAACATTGGTATTTTTTTAGATGCACCACACCATGTTCAAATTAGCATAACTCGGTGACTAATCAAGGTATTTACACGATATTGATGTTAACAGATAGGAGAATCTTTGTAGAATATAATTAACAACTGTTTTGGGGACATTTCATGTTTAAAAATTGTTCGATTATTAGAAGTTAGGCTGGAAAATACTAATTGGGATTTCAGTGATTTGTAAATATGTATATTAACTACTGTTAAAACTTCATAATTCAGTAGTATTGGGTCGAAAACAATGCAATATATATTACTAATATACTATCCTACAATTCAGTATGTTATAATTGCAATACGTCGGAAAAAAAGTATTTTGTAGAAGATATTTTACACATCATTTGTCGTCAAATTGGTATTTTTGAGATTAACCACCGCCATATTCAAAGTAGCATAACCCAGTAACTAATCATGATATGAACACTATTGGTCTTATCAGATAGGTGACACGCTGTATAATATAATTATATACTGTTTTGAAAACCTTTCTTGAAATAAATCGTTGTGAGAGAAACAATTGTGTCAAAACTTGGTGTATATTTAGTTAGACACCGAAACGATTCTGTAGTGTATACTGGCTTTATGTTCCTCATACTCTTTTGTTTGCCTGCCGGTGTCACCATACATTCATAATTCCCACGTACTTATTTCAATGTTTCATCCTAATAATGTCAGTATTTGCTGACGAAACGTTTTACACACTTGAAATCATCATACTTGTAAATACTTTTAATCAGTATACAGTGATTTACTATTTAATTTGTATATGGAATCATAATAGTGATAGCATTTAATCGTTTCTTTGTTATATAAGTGTGTATCCCGACCATATTCTTGGAGTAGTTACATTATTTCATCATAACTACTCATTTATTCAAAATTATTAGTATGGCGGCCATTTTATTTAGCTTAGTTTGTATACATATCGTAGTACTATAGAGTATTTTCAGCTCAGAATCCCATTGTTCTCCTCCGTCGAGAAGATACCACACCAACCCACACCCCTTGTGTATATTATATGCATGCATAATGTTTAAATGTATTATGTACTTGTACCACCGTGGCTTGAGTAATAAACATGTATGTATGTGTGTATATGTGTGTATGTTTGTATGCACGTGTGTGTGTGTGTGTGTGTGTGTGTGTGTGTATGTGTGTGAGAGAGAGAGAGAGAGAGTCTATTTGTACCTCACGGATACTTTAATACCTTTAATACCTTAATTTGGCTGATGTCACGTAACTGCATGTTGTATATACCAACGTAATCAGTAAATGAACTGTGCGGCGAACACGTTATTAGGGCCTGACTCGCGGTCCACGAATGTTTCGTACCGTTAGTCTGGGCGCAAGTCGGTATGGTTTACATCACTTATTATGTAAAGCATGGCTCCTGCCCCGATACACTACGCTTTCGTGAAACGCGGGTCAGACGGGGGACTTCCGTCTCATCGTACCTGGAGGCGACAACAAGTGCTTAAATCTAATAACTCAAACCCTTCCGTACCTTGCAGCTTGTCAAACAGATCCTGTAGGCAAAATATAGGAATAATCTATTTGGATTTATGCATAGGTGAACTAGGCCTGTACTTGTATTTGAAAGACGTCGACATAAAACTTTCAACACAAAAGTATAGTATAATTGTCGTCGTAATCGGTCAACGAACACTTGGTATAATCATTCTCAGTTACATAATATAAATATGCAAGACAATATTATCCGTCAAAATTATCACCCATCCACAATAATTGGGATGACCCACTACCATTAGTTACACGCCGTGTGTCGAGCCACTATAAAGCGGGACGAACCAGGAAAATAGCCTTAGCTTACATTGACAGCTATAACCTGCTAGAATGTTAACTAAAGTTGTGTTGATCTTGTGCGTGTGCATGTGCGTGTGTGTGGGGATGTTTCAAAGGGACATTCGCCCGACGTCGTTTCAACCTAATGCACGGTCATCATTGCCGACACAGTCGTTGGAGTCGTACGTATCGAGGAAAGGCAAGGAGATGTGTAAATACTGCTCAATGTGTTCCTTTACTACGGCGTGCGGTCCCCGATGTAACAGCCCACTGTGCTCGCTGTGTGCGTACAGACATCACTGCGCAACCACCTGCCTTACTTCCTGTGGGCGTCAGAGCTCCACGACTGCCTCACTTTACGACGCCTTTGGAAGCATTACCAGAGACTACGGGAACTTCATGCAGGGCATTTAAAGGTCAGGACGATATATTAACAGGCACATCTAACCTTGGTTGTACGTACCTGAAGTATCTCGAAGCATTATATACATCTTCATCACTCATCATTGAATCTAGCTTCTAGTATGTTATTGGTCAGTTGCTGTCTTGCAAAACTCTTGGATGGTTCAAGCCAAACAGGATGATTGCGCATCGAGTCGGTGAGTGATTATGGAGTTTAACGTCGCTGCGGGAATAACCCATTTGCATCGAGGATATTGGCTGTGACGTCACGGTATTTTTCTGGGTAATACAGCATTATTAGAATCAGCCAACTGTGCAAGCAGGCGCTGTTTGAGAGACGTTTTAGATAATGCAAATTTGAATGTACAGTTAAAGTGCGCGAGGGACGGCGGACGTGACCAAAGTATAGTTCTCTGTGCGTCATTGTGTTTATGGCGACTAGCAGTGCATTATTGGGAGTAAATGTTTGGTATGACAAGTTGATAGACTTATCACTCAAGTGTTACGTCAATACATCAAACATTATATTTACATGAACGTTTAAAAATTTAATTAATTGAAAGTAATGGTAAATGATTACGTTGATGACAAGCAAACAATCGGATATACATGTAGTTGTTTTAGCATTAACACATATACAGTAGTAATAATAGTACTACTACTACTACTACTACTACTACTACTACTACTACTACTACTACTACTTCTACTACTACTGCTACTAGTTATGATTATTATTATTATTATCACTATTATTATTATTATCATTATTATTGCTACATTGTACAGCGACCTCTGAGGATTATTATATTTGAATTGATCAAATTGGGATTTGAATGATTGCAAAAGCTTACTTAAGCATGAATTCGCACTAAACAAATATGTTTCGCAATCTCTGTCCCAGGCTGAAATAGATCGCTGTAACTGATCATGACGGTTACAGCTATATATAGTAAACGTTGGTCGAGTGCGGCCAATTCGTGGGACGAATACCCTGGACAAGCATGACCTAATACACTTGTATACATTAATGAATTGACAATGCAGTATATCATCCCCTTGTCTATCAGTACCAGCCGATGCTCGCAGAATTACTGCAACATTAAGCGCTACGAATGCTGCGAGCTTTCTCCTGCCCTAAAACTTACATGCCGTTATATAAGTTAACGAATCTTGACAGCGGCTCTAAGCCCCCCT
>JAUTBT010021939.1:0-20783 GCA_032361225.1 Lepetodrilus schrolli
ATATTTACCTGTATTTCTATTTATTTCTATATAACCGTCTTCGTGCAAACCCCTGTACCCCCCGTCATCTTGTCTATATTTGTGTATTTGATGTATTTGTATCTGTCCTCCTATGTCGTGAAGCACGACCGGAGTGTAATAACAGTTTCAAGTTTTTTTTCAAGGCGGTGAAGTTCTGTACCTTGTACTTTCAGAAAGTTCGTTGCGCGGATCGCTGCTCATGGAAATTCAGCTTGGAAGATTCTTTTCATATAGAACGCGTGTTTATCGTCAATGTTGTCAAATGAAATCCTAACCGTATCACTTATTTTAATTAATACTGAAAGCAGACACAATACGTAAATTAAGTCCCAGCAAGTTTGTTGAATGTTATTATAAAAAAATATTTTAATGCGATGAAGCAGAGTGATTTATGTCGGTAAAAGTAAATAGTTGAATACGTGTCTAACACGATATCATAAAGATTCGTTGAAAATGAACGAAAACGGTTTTCCGTGCTACACTAGTTCTTCACTAGTTCACATATATTTTACTTTAGGAAGACATGTGTCGTGTTAATGTCCTATATTTAACTAAGCTCGACGACAATATCGCCTGCATCATGCAAAGACATCACACAATTAATTAAGTCCTTGCATGTGTCACATTTTGTTGTGATTCATTCAACATCGTCAGGAACATGACCGTTTTCCCCACAGACAAATAATAGCAGGAAGAATGAGTTCACCATTGCAATCAACACTAACGTGAAGTCGGGAATATCATCAACATTTCACAGGCTAAATTAATGTAAATTAATGTGATGACGTAAAAAAAAAATATAGGTTCACGAGAAAATACGCGAGTGCATTAAAGAAAATCTAATGAACGTGTTGTTGTATGTTCCCCATTGGTCTGCAATAGGATTCCATTTGTAGACGCAAGTGTGTCTCATTCATTTAAGATTATGTTGTTTGCAGAATCTAACTCAGCATATTATTTGCAAATTATGTATATATGTTATTTACATGAATATGTATAGTCTGGTTTTAAATACTACGAAGGGCGGGTGGTAGCGCAGTGGTAGAACAGTTGGACTTCGGAGCCACGGTTCCAGGTTCAAATCCAGCCCAGTGGGCCCGGCATCAATATTCGCGAAAGTTACCTTTCTGACGCGATATTGATAGCATACGATGTTTGTAGAGTGGCAATGCAGTTATCATCCTTGGTCTTGTCACTACCAGCCGGTCCTCGCAGGTTTACGGCAACATTCAGCGCTACTGATGTTGCGGGTTTTCTCCTGCCCTAAACTGACAAGTCGTGATATAAGTGAAAGAATCTTGAAAGCGGCTCACACACTTACAGAAGAGAACATAATTGTGTGATGACCACCCATAGAAGGACAAGGATGACCACCATTAGAATGACAAGTGGGGCATGTGGTAGCGCAATAGTAGTCACTGGAAACAGGCATCAATGTTCACGAAAGTTACCTTTCTGACGTGATTGTGATAGGATATGTTCTGTATCGTGGCAATGACGTTATCATCCTTGGTCTGTCAGTACCAGGTACTGCTCGCAGCTACGGATGACCGGGATGTTGCGGGTTTCCGCTTCCGCTAAGCTGACAAGCCGTGATATAAGTGAAATATTATTGAAATCGGCTCTAAACCCTAATTTCAAAAAAAAAGAGAATGACAAGACAGATGGTAGATCCGAAATGTTGGACGCAGAATAAACAAAATACCACCAAAAAAGTATCGGTATAGGTTTAAACTGTACATGTAATAAAATGTGGTATTTGTTCATTGCATTATTAGTTTTTAAGTCACTGATAAGCTTGACTGCTGAAAGTATACATGTCATATGATCAATACTGTAGCATCTATCTCAGATATGAGTTTATGACGTGAAATACCTTTTGTACACCCCTTGAAGTTTGTCAAGTTCCAATATGCCAGGCCTTTCTCGCCCTGGGTTGGCTCTCAACTTGGTTGGCTCCCAAGGGTACAAATAATCACATGAAATTGTACTTAAGACCGTTTGATAGATATCATCTATGATTTAGTTTTTCCTTGTATCAACACTAGCATGTGACATTTTGAAGACTCGAGAGCATTTACTATGGCCTAGAACGAAACCTTGGCTTCCAAAGATCGTTCAGATGTTAATTAAGAACCAGCATCGCCTCTGGAAGGACGTTTTTCTCTTGCGTTTTACTAGTACCAGATTCTATCGCTATGCGATTGTCTACAATATATTTTCATAGATATAGGTGTTTCGAATTGATGACGGTCAGGCAGTACTTTGAATAGGAATTGTACCGGCATTGCAAATTATGATGATGTACTATCAAATTGCGCCCGAGAGTGCTCTTGAAGCATACCAATTTTAACATACTGGTAGTGTAATCGATCGCTTTCCTAAATTAAATTGAGACATGTTAATACAGTCTCTTGAAGCTCTAAGTTTAATGTTACCCCTAAATGAGGTTGTATCCTGATATGTCGATTTGCGTCCTGTTAGATAACTCCCCTATCATGGGAGACGTCACGTTATATCTGTCTTAGTCGCCCCCTTATATATTCAAACCCTTTACTGAAATTCATTGAAACATCTCGCCAAGTCATAACGGCTGCGCATTCAAAACATGGCGTCATCTGGTTCGATATTTAGCATATTATCGAACATGATTCTTTGGCAATCGATTACTCAAATTAAATTAAATTGAAAATGTGTTCCACGAGTATAATCTTTGTGGTAATGGACTGCGTGCGGTAACCACCCCTAGCCAAAGTGATTCGATCATTTCCCTGAAACGTCTTCAAGATAACGTTGCTGCCTCCAGTCATGATTCAAAGGTTAATCTGGATGCTTCATTGCCCAGTGCAGAAACATCTTAGTCAACACTTAAAGCGTTAACGTGTCTTGATTGATTTCAACAGAGAGTTACTCTGCTGCTTTTTTTTAAGAGAATGCAGTGGTGCCCGTGTTAAGAGTGGCACCCAATTAGATTATAAATATATCTGCGGTTCTGCTGTGTTCAAAGAATATACGTGTATACGATAATTTAACATCAAGCTTTACAAATAGGTTATTAGAAGATGGTGTTTTCTATGTGTTATTGATAACCAGACGATATTATTGGAAATTTTACACAGCTGCCTAGCAGCTATAATACTAGTATACATTCATATAAACTGAGGCAATGTCCTCTCAGAAGGCATACCTAACATCTAGTTACATGTGCACTGTAAATAATTATCCCCCAATAATGCTAATTCTAATTTAACTGAAGAGCTTTTTTTTTCTTTTTACTGTAAAATAATAATTTTCCATTTTGCACAAACATAGGCATAGTATCCATACATCATGTACAATATTGACGGTAATACAGAATAATTACAGCCAGCTGAACATAATGAATCAAGAATGTAAAAAAGCATCTGTGGTTATGGTTATGGCGAAGCAGGTATGGTTATATCACCAACACAATTTAAATTAAGCATCTATTAAATTAAAGAAAATTAACTATACGAAAGTCACGTGTATGAGTAAACTGCAATCGTTTCTGTAATATGTTTCCATCTATTCTTGTCGTTGGTGTCTAAGAAACAGAAATAATTCAAACAACGGGTGAAAACATCAAACACATACTCCTCAGAAACAATACCCACGAGACGTTCATTTAAGTAGAGACCGATTATTTCTGTCAATCTAATTCTAATTAAGCCAACCACATCCACTCATTACTAAATATTTATCCGGAAAAGGTATTGAGTAATGCTTTCTTACTCTACGTTCATTGAGCATATGTGTAAGAAATTAAAAGAAAGATGCCTCAGAGTAAATAGAACGAGAACAACATACCGTAAACGATGGCATATAGTTAATAGTATCATGTTGTTTTAAACTTCAAACAAGCCTTACAACAACTCACTTCGTAAAACAAATCCAAAAAGAGAAAAAAGCATTGGGATATTTCTGTTGGTCGGGAATTAAGAGAAAGCCCTCATGTTGTTCTATCCCAGACAAATCAAATAAATGCTTACAGCATCCCTGAATCTATGTACTATTTTGGTATCCGTTCCGTGACAGATCTTTGTTTGTAACTCAATTCTAAATAGAACTAGGTTGTTTACTTTGCAGCCCAGAATACGATGTTCCAAAACTTTGGAGTTATGTATCAACTTTAATAAATTAATTAAAAACACACACACACGCACACACGCACACACACACACACACACACATTCAGTAGGTTGTTTAGCATCAATTCTGAATCACCAAATATACATCACAATCCACGTAAATGTAGATTGTGATGAATTCAATGCTTCAACTTGTCAGTCGAAACCATGATGTTTGAATATAACTACATAAATAATAGCCTCGTTGGCTCCTGGACATACGAGTGCTTTTGGTTCAGATGCACCTAGAACATGCATTTACGAACTCATTATGAGTATGTACTTACAAAGAATAGTTCATGTTTCAATCATGTACTCTAGTTTGTATTTACCAAGTACTTACTAAAATACGTACTACAAATATACCGTAATAATTAAGCAGCACCTGGTCATATTACAACAATTAATGAAACGCGTACAATGTATACAGCGTACATCTTAGTTCAGAAGGACTGGTCCTGTTATGAGACAACCGGAGATGCCCCAAATAGCACTGGATGTTTCTAATCCAGCAGGGAGAGTGTTAAACCCGACCTAATCCGATCGGTTCATTTGACAAACACCGGTTACATATCATGGCACTAATTCGGAAAATGACGTTTCTGCTTCGTTTATATCGCTGTTTGAAGTCAGAATTGCAAAGGAACCGTTGTCGTTAATTACACAGAGGCTATACCTTGTGTCCGGCGAGCGAGCGTCCATGCAGACATGAAACACTTGGGTTGACCACTAAAAGGTTCCAGGTTCAAATCGCGCCCCGGGGGCACGGCATCAATGTTTGCGAAAGTTACCTTTCTGACGCGATATTGATAGGATGCGCTGTCTGTAGAGTGACAATGCAGTTATTATCCTTGGTCTTGTCAGTACCAGTACCAGTACCAGGTTTACTTCAACATTCAGCGCTACGGATGTTGCTGGTTTCCTCCTGCCCTAAACTGACAAGCCGTGATATAAGTGAAAGATTCTTGAAAGCGGCTCTAAACCCCAATTCAAATCAAATTAAAATAAATGTTGACTACTGGATCTTGAGGCCTGCGGTTCACGAAGTTATACCTGTAGGTTTGGCGTAAATCTAGATTTACGTCACTTCCCGCTATAGCGAGAGCCTGTACTACTGTAGTCCGGACGTAAACAAGGGCGTACAACAGACAATATACAATATTGTCCAGTAGTACGCTTTCCAGAGGCGGGAGGATACAATTAATAGATATTCGTATCGAAGACACACCTGGAGTCTAATAGTCGTAATGTTGAGACTCCTTATCCGCTATAATAACTATGGTGCTATAGTTATAAAATAATAGTGATGTTATACTATTACTGTATAACGATCATTCTTCCCTGAAGATTTATTTATGAAACATGTAGGAAGATGATCTGTTGAACACTTGTTTTTCAAGATATATATGTTTAACACGTCTTCGAGCAACAGAGAAGCCTTAGTACTGCAATCTAGATATTGACTAACGTTGTTGACTTGCTGATCGAGAAAGATAATGTGCAGCCTTACCGTCTGTATGTCTTCGCGAATCAAATCGGACGAAAACCCGCCAGCATATTTGACATTTGTCAGTATTCATGTGTAGTAGGAAGACGAAGTTCATGATACTCTTTGTTTACAAAAGTTTAAACTACATTTTAGTAGTTTCAGTGCCAAACGTGTATTCCATTCAGTAGTCTTAAGAATTCGCACCATCTACAAGAGATTTAAATTGGTTTACATTTAATATTATTGTGATGTAGGCTATCTGTGCGCTGCCGTGGCAGTCTATGCGTTCCTACGTTGGATCAACTCTCACTGTAACTATTATGATATTTATCCAACTTGTCCTCATTATTCATTGTAAATTCCACAAGTTCAGGATCTATTTCTTAAAATTCATTACCGAAAACCTCATTACTTTCTCCGAGGTGGAAGTCTGCTTGAGGCCGCCATATAGTCAAATCAGTAAAGATCAGTATCACTACACCGTGATACGGTTCCGGGATCTAATAATATTTTATCCCGGAAAGTTTTATTGCTAGACCAATAAAATTGCTAGAAATATCCTAAATGTGTTACAATTGTAGATACAATGTTTATTTGGGTTAATGTTCTATGTTAAAACACGTTAAATAACTTTCTCCCAGTATTATAAGCTAGTTCAGTCAGCATGTAATGTCCCAGACAATGGATGCTTAGGCATTGGAAACCACTAGGGTGAAGTTCTTGATGTTTTCTAGCTTAATTATGCACATGAAGTATATTATCAAGAATAATCAACTTTTAACTGTGTTGCTAGTTGAATAATTATGCTCTCCAATATGACAATAAAGATCAGATCATAATTGGGGTTATTTGTTCTGAAATAAAATTTCTAAACGAAAAATTCTAAATGTAATATGATGTACTTGACATAAGAACGTATTAATACATTTATGACAATAAATAATATTGTAATACTTATTTTCAAATGTACTGTAGATGTAGATATATAATGTAATTTAATATGAAGGTAAAACAATGCATGTTCTCAATATCAAATTAGTCGTATCATGAAAGACTCCTTGGATATATTTTCTTTCATTCTGGTAATAACGTGGGACATGGAACTGTGTACGTCACTATTCATTGATCCTGGTGTCATGTGTTGCCAGCGCTGTCAGAGGCAATACCTATCTGTTTCCCTATCCTACCGTCGACAGACGAACGGTGATGTCTACACAAAGCACTATCGATAGTCATGCGGTCAATAGCACACCAGACATCAGCCAACTGTCCGACGTCAGATTGGAGCTCGGCTTCTGGAGACGGCGAAGGGTGGTCAAATGAATTATCCACGGCGTTTTCAATTACGTTATTGCTCCCATTCGTCAAGACGCAACAAATCAAACCAATTGGAGGGTGGCGTCAGTCGGATGGGAGCCGATTGAAAATCTTGCCGCTGCTTTAGAACTAGCTTGGAATTGCTTATAGCAGTGTATGTCACTCTCAAGGGCCAAGTGGAAAAAATATATCCTATAGATTCGTACCGAAATTGGTTTCTGTTCTGTTTTTTTTATTGATTAATATTCCAATATACACTTGAAGCGTCTCTCGTTTGTTGGTAGCGTTTTTGTACCTGTTTCTTTAAAGTTCAAATGTATTAGTATTGCGTCATTTTATTTCTTTTTGTTTAGTATTATATGCACTTTAGCTTAATGCGGAAATCGGAATATATTTACTTAATTAGCATAGTACGTGTACAAGAGTATAAGCAGTAGACGAAAACATATGCTCTTCAATACCGGTTTACCATTGTCCATCCAAATCATGACCAAATTACAGATGTTAAACCAACATTATCCTTCGACCAATATGTCTTCATTGCTCAAAATTTAACCAGATCTGTACATCGGGACGTGTACAACGCACATCGATTTGGCCAGGTCAATATGATATTTGAATACAAGACTAATATTCAGATTCGTAAAGTGGAATTATGCAGTGAAAAACACTCCGAGGAACTGGAATGAGCAGTAAAAGATTTCTTGCACTGATTGCCAAAAAACATGGCTTGCTTTTAGAGGTGCGTCTTCAAATGCGGCTTTAACACTGGATAACAACTAGTACCAACAGTATCTTACAGCTTACTTTTAACGACCCTCTTCTTTGTAACACCTGTCTGAAGTTGTTTCCAGTGTTTTAAGCTTACCAGTAGTACATCTAACCATATCCATATATCTTTACTGTTGCTGTTGCACGACATTAGAACTGTTACTATCGACATCAAGCGAGAGTGTCTGTGAATTGATGTCGCACGCTGCTTCCAAGTCTTACCGTCCTATCGTGGGGGTTATGCTTACTGCGGCAGATGTACTCGAAAGAAATCTCCATTGCGTTACGGTACTACTCGGGTACTCGGGAGTCATGGTTAGCAAGGTAAAATAAAATAGTTTGATAATTGTACAGTATCCAGAAAATAACTTCAAGGCTGCTGCCAATTGCTAATGAGAAAGGCGTACAGAAATAGTTAACCCTCCTACTGATATATCAATCACCATCGTTTCTCTATAGGGCATTTCCGACTGTCTCTAGTCGATATATAGGTTAACAGTAGAAATATGCAAATCTTTGTGACCGGATGGTTTCGGGTACAGACAGAATTCGTCTATTTGAATTATCAGATGGTTTCAGGTACATATAGAATTCGTCTATTTGAATTATCAGATGGTTTCAGGTACATACAGAATTCGTACATTTGAATTATCAGATGGTTTCAGGTACAGATAGAATTCGTCTATTTGAATTATCAGATGGTTTCAGGTACAGACAGAATTCGTCTATTTGAATTATCAGATGGTTTCAGGTACAGATAGAATTCGTCTATTTGAATTATCAGATGAACACGTTTACGGCTGTTAGTGCTGGCGAGCTGTCGTATTGCCCCGATATTGAAATATTACGTGGATATGACAACACTACATAATGTCAAGCATGTAGTTAGACTACCAGAATACATCGACGTCCATCTCGTTTAATGTTAGTTTCTAATACGCAATTTGAAGAAGTTGTTCCTGATTAATACCAATACACTTCTTGATGCCAACTCTATGTTGAGCTAAGGTCATGACCCACAGACATATCAGTATATAGCCACCTATACATGTGTATTATCGATCGAATGTTCCATCCTACAATAGGGAACCAGTTGCGGATTCACATTGTCTACCAGAGCGCATTGTAACTTTTCACCAACATGTCTTTGTGATTTTATTCTTTATGTGTTTCAATTTTTGAGAGGAGGTGCAGGCCTGGCGAGTTCCAACCCGCCCCATTGTATTCGTAACTGGAACCAAGATACACAAGAAATTAATAAAGTTAATACAGAGTTTGTGGTAACAATCCGTATCTGTATCAGCCAAACATATTTTATATCTGTATGGATGAGTGTCAGTTCCCTGTAGTATACATCTAAATATTCCACATTCATGTAGTGTAAAATTGTACCAGTGGGAGATTTGTTTAAATGATCATTTCGCACTTCATGGCTAGGATGAAACATGATAGATGGCAAATGGTCAGAATTGTGACGTATGCACCAAGAACGCGAGAAGAGACGTCACGGTATGACAGTGTTCTGAATTGATTTGACCGAAAACAGCAGACACTCAGACACGTCAAAGTCAATTACAATTCTCAGGTGGAAATAGGTGTGAGTGCACTATGTCTGTAATTATGAAAATAAACCTCAAAACTAGTCTGTTAAATGGATGCAGGTTGAAAATTCTATACCTTTTCTTTTGTCGACTGCATGTACACGTTAATGTCATCCGTGATCAAAATGGTGTTTTTCACTTTATTTCTCTACAGGCGAGATGTGATGGCTGTCGATGGCGTCGTGCTGTAGGAATACTATCTCATGTTTAGCATGAATATTGCCTGTTAACATCGATCTGGTTTCATATTTACGACAATACCAAGTGGATAATTTGATATTAAAAGCATACATTCACAGATTAAGTTGACGTTTTGGACCGAATTGGAGTTTAAAATGCAATGTACAATCGCTTTTGTACCTCGAAATATCTTTTCACCGCTGTAGGATAGGTAAAATTCTATTGCAGTTTAAATTTCCTGTAAAACCTGAATAATGTACTGTAATATCTCGATTTCCTACAGTCTAATAGACTAAGGGGTATAACTATAATCATTGAACGCGGTCAAAATAACCCGTCACGACCACTGGTACCATTATAGCTACGTAACATACATATTTAAAATATATATATATGAAAATATTGAAAAACAGTGGGATATACTTGTGTAGACACATCAGATGTACATACTTGCATGTAAAATTTCGCTTGACCGTGAAATATGTAAACAAACCCGTGATTGTATGCCTTTAAATGGATATTGGTATCTGATTTCGGTAGAGTGCAATGACATTTTTACAACAGTGTTAATTGGTATCATTGCAGCGATAAGAGATATCTAATGATATTGGTAATATAGTTTATGTGTTAGGTTGAAGATTAGGTACTTAGGTACTAATGAAGGGCGTGGATTGGTTACTAATGGTAAGTGGTATTGATATAGTGTTATGGGCTTGGTTCTGGTACCGCGTGAATTATTGCAGTAGTCCATTGGCCAAGACCCGGTCTATCTGAGGTGGCAAATTCTAGTTATGAATTCTAGTTTTTATGAGGTAGTCATATGTAGATGTTGTTCATAAGTGATAACACTTTCAGATGAGTAGCTGAAGCCTGCTAATTAGCATAAACAAGATGGCCACCAATTAAAATAGTCTAGACATTAAATAGAATCTTAGCAGGATAATATGTAAGAAAACAATGAATGATTTATTGTTTTGAATAGAGGAGAGTTTGCTGAAGATAATGGGATGCAAAATAATTGGAAGCTTACTTTTATAGATTACTTTCATAACTTTTTTCGTTTGCGACATCTGAATAAAATGAAAACATGTTTATATCTAATTAAAGCCAACTCATTTATCTATGGAATGACATATACTAACTGTTGTAGGTACATCGCACCAATTGTTATGGCGCATTGAAACCATTTACTTATAGTTTCTGGTAATCGAAGCATCAATTATATTTAGGTGATATATTGGCTTGGCATTGAAAGAGTTGAGTGAAAGCAACAAGTAATTTGTCTTTTAGATAGCAGTTGCTGTTCAGAAGACATTGATGTTTCCTACTCAGAAGAGATTGATGTGCATAATACATGGAATTTTATTGTTTTAAATCCAAGATGGCCGCCAATAGGTTTGTAAATTTAGCATAATTTTGGAACAGCATAAACTTTGGGAACCAAAACCTTAATAGAATATTTTCCTTATTGGTAATGTACTAGTATATACTACAAAAGTCCAGAAGCTTGCTAGACATTTTGCAGGAATCGCCTACGCCTGCTAATTACCATAAACAAAATGGGCGCTTAGTTACATGCTCGTTAAAGAGAACTGTTTTTAGATGGATCTTGAAAACTGACAAGTTGGAGATATCCCGGATATTATTGGGACGGACATTCCATTGCACAGGACCAGTTTTCATAAAAAGCTGTGTCTCCATATGTTCTTGTGCGTGTAGCTGGAACACTAGCCAGATGTGAAGACTGTAATCTAAGAGACCGTCCAGGCTTGTGAACAGTGATGAGGTCTTGGTTGTTGAGTATACGAACATGATAATTTTATATTTTATTCGTTCTCTTATTGGAAGCCAGTGCAGTCTTCAAAACCGGAGTGTTGTGTTCGTACTTCCGGGTTTGTGTAATCCGTCTTGTTGAGGAGTTCTGCTCTCTTTGCACTTTGTCGAGTAGATACTGTTTGGTGCCATACATGAGTATTACAATAGTCCAATCTGGATGTGACGAAAGCATGGATGAGCATTTTGACAGAAGGTGTGTTAAAATATCTGGAGATCTGACTAATATTCCGGATATGAAAGTAAGCCTTTTTGCATACATTGATGGTGTGACTTTCCAAATTCATGGCTGAGTCAAATATGTCACCAAGATTTCTAGCACACAATCTTGGTCAACATTTTTTAAGTCAGCAGAGGACAACCTAAATCTGGCAGGGTATTAAAAATAGTATCGATACAATGCGATGGACTGTTAGGTACTGATGCGGCGCGATATATTAGGAGCATCGATAGATTGAGATGGATGATTTTGCGTTGATTCTGTGCGGTATAAATGGGTCCTGTTGCGGTATTTCTGTCGAAGTGGGGAGTTTACTTCTGACCTTTCTCGGGTGAAACACGATGTTCTATTGGTAATGCCAGTGCCACCCAATGGTTGAACGATTCAGGAATCGAATACAGCCTGATATTCCAGTAGCGATCAGCGAGATAGATTGATACGAGAGCGCCGTGACCTCTTAGTGGACAGGAGAGGTTCGGAAAGCATATCCTGCAGGTCTTGTCGATGGACGTCCATTCAGCGACGTCGGGAAGATCTCTATCACTAAAGCTCCAATCTATTCGTTACCATAACGAGAGGGATGTAATACACGCGAGTGATGATCTCAAGTCAGCGGGATATAGATCTACGATGGAGACTGGGATTGACTTCAAGTTCTTTATCTACACCCATAGTAATTTCGTGCTAGTAATTATGTTTGTTTGAAATGCTAGATGGCATTAGTTAAGTCAAGAGGGACGTTTAAATAGTCACCCTGAATCTTTTAAATGTTCATACAATTTCAAACAGTGATATTAGGCTTTATTTGAAATCAATCAATCAATCAAAATATGCATTTATAAAGTGCCGGTATTTATCTACGATGGAGATTGACTTCAAGTTCTATATCTACACACATAGTAATTTCGTGCTAGTAATTATGTTTGCTTGAAATTGTCTGATCGCACTAGTTCTAGTTTATACACTAAATGAAATAATATATTACTTCAATTGTTCAGAACATGTTTATATGAACTCGCCGATATTAAGCTTACATAGTTAAATAATTTCATAAATAAAAATTTAGGTAGATATTGGAGAACATTATAAAACGAACGAATGATGAAAGGTGTACGGTATGTAGAAGTTACGTTGCATATCATCAGTTATTAATTGGTTGCCATGTCTTCATCTACTACCGAGTGGATCCACTGGTCAAGAGGTCACGTGCCTGCGTGGGTCTAGCTTCCCGGATGTCCTGAGGGTCCTCGGTGGTCAGTCTGGACCACTCGTACCTCATTATCTGGCTCTGTTCATATTAGTCCTGATTATGCCTTGATGTTAACCATCGATTCCTTTCAGCACAGTCGGAGCTTTTACTTCATGGTTCACAATTCCGAAATCTAAACCTTGAGTTAGAGGAGCGACAAAATGTGTACACCGAAAAGAAAACATTACAAACTAAAAGAAAATTAAAAATTAAAATCATTTCTCAGTAAGTGGCGAGACAAATGTAAATGCTTGAGTTTCATTCCTCGATTACGTGTACGGCTGAAATAAGGATGTAGCACTCATTAAATCTGATACCATTTGACCGCCAAACCATGTTGCGTGAATTTACGACAGGTGAACCAGTAATAAGGAAGCATGTTGAAGCAAGTAGACTGGAACACGCAATCAGATCAAAGGCAACGTGTTTCTGATATCCATACAACCAAGCATGCCTCACCTACAGAGTCAGTATCCAGTTCGACGTCTGAGAGAGTCAGTTACGTCAGTAGGATATCCTACACTTGTGGTGCAAGAACGATTACACTTTTTTTTTTACTTGGGGCTTAGAGCCGCTTTCAATAATCTTTCACTTATATCACGGCTTGTCAGCTTAGGACAGGAGGAAACTATAGCATCCGTAGCGCTGAATATTGCAGTAAACCTGCGAGCATCGGCTGATACTGAAAAGACCAAGGATGATAACTGCATTGCCACTCTACAGACAGCGCATCCTATCAATATCGCGTCAGAACATTGATGCCGGGCCCCCGGGGCGGGATTTGAACCTGGAACATTTGGCTCCGAATTCCAACGCTCTACCACTGCGCTACCACCCGCCCATGGGTACACCTATGTCTACTCAAGAACCGTAAACATAGGATCTATCAAAACATGTGACAAGAAAGAAAAAACGATACCTAGATTCGTTATTGTAATAGAAAAAAACACGTTTCTTTGGAAATACTCTATATTAGGTAACATCCGACAAACATCTACAGACAAGTACTAGTACCTTCAATGATGAGATTCCAAAGGTATTTATACATTTATAGTATATATGTCTCAGTATATGTGTAAACGTATATAGTAACCTATGTTTCGTTGTAAAGACCCGGGACCCGATCCACAAAGCTATTTTACCTTTATAATTGATTATAACTGTGGATGGAGCCTCATTACTCTTCAGTACAAAACGGCATGACGCAATGGTAACTTTAACTCTAACCTTCGCAACGGTGTGCGGGTAGAATATGAATAAGCATTGAGTCAAGGTTACCTTATAGAGTTATGCCATGTCTTACAGGAGTCTAGTACTACATGAAAATATGCCAGCAATGGCCACGATATAACTCTGGGAACCTCAATACTTATTGCGAAACTAAATGCCTTTGGAATAGGATGACCACGAAACATATTTATTTTTCTTAACAAAATCTATTCGCGACTCATCGATAATGTTTTAGTACAGACCTAGACGTAAGCAGAGACGCTCTTATTTACGATTACAGGAGAGATGTTGTATTAGTATTATGTCTGATAGCAATTTACACGGGTTAATCACACTACGCAGGTCATAAACGCGATATTACGATAATGGATGAAGAGCATGGCGAATGATTGCCATAACGAAATACCATAGGGTGCTGACACACCGTCATTGGACGTGGATAGTGTATTAAGAAGAAGACCCGAGTACACAAAGTTGGCCAGTCCTCTACTGCGGTACAGTTTGTCTGGTCCTTGTCTTTATGGATCCAGACAGTGCTCGTAGTACAAATAGTGAGAATTCCAGTAATGAACGTTTCCCGTGTATCGTGTCTGATGCAAGGATCGGTGTCTTTCCTATCATGTACAGTGTGCTGGTCAATCGCGCCGTGATTAATCACATAGAGTAATTTTATAGATGGCATTGCCATTGTGTAAATGAAGAGGTGCCAATGGACTGTGGGTCTGCTTTGCTTTGTCAGTTGCATATTCAGCTGTAATCACATCAATAGGTCCCATGCATGGGTCATGGATATGGCTCACTGTACATCTATTCAGATATCAGTTCCTAGTAATATAGTATAATCAGTTATATTACTAGTATATCATGAGCGTCCGAAGCTCTTTATGATTGAGTGGACCAGTATGTACATGTAGACAATTTAATATTTCCCCTCTCACTGTTCCATATCTGCCTGTTTCGACGCCATAGTATGTGAAACCAAGGTATTTTCGCTGATCTACAAAATGACAGTTCTATAGGCTATCCATAGTTCTCCAGTAACCTAGACTTGCTTAACTGATCTAGGGAAATATTTTGAATTATCAATAAGGAGGCTTTGGGCGAGGACTAGGTGCAACACAGACTAACAGTACTAGTAATTCAGATATTAACAATATTAGCAGTTATAGGAAAATAGTATATTCCAATTCAACATATGCATATGCAGACTAACAGTACTAGTAATTCAGATATTAACAATAGTAACAGTTATAGGATAATAGTATATTCCAATTCAACATATCCATATGCAGGTATGCATTTAATATGCCAATGACACAAACTAGTCTATTCGTAGTACTCATCATTGCTAAATAGACTAACCTGTCTAAAGACATCGTACGTGGACTGAATATATCTCGTACGAAAACCCATAGGAAAATAAGAGTCGTAAACATAAAGTGATCTGTCTTAGGGCTAGAGATAAATCATTTTCTTACCCATACATGCTCTGATTTATTCCATACCAGTGCAATATTAGTTTATGTGCTAACGTGCATAGAATGTCGCAGACATTTTCTTCAAAGATAAGACACCGTCTTGTATGGTGTACTGGTACTCTCCCTTCTATTCCTATGCACGTATATAAAATTGAAGTGCTAGAATCCCGAGAGCACTAAGTCAGGCAACCGTGAGTCTGTCTGATGTCTCATGAACAGGTGCGGAAGTGTCGCTTGCATACAAGATTCTACTGACAAATGCTTGTTGCAAGTGTGTCATGGTTAGGATGAAGACTTTCTATGTGTTCTTATAGCGGGGTCGTGACGATTCCACCACTTCAATCTGCCCATTAGCAGCTCTTGAGACCTTTCCTGCAGATGAGATGGGAAGACACAATGATAAGAATGTGTGTATTAGCCTTCGTTCATTTAACATTGTTTGATCGGAAATTCCTAAACATAAATTTGTTCTTCGGAAATAGTGAACTACCAAGTGCCCCCGACAAGGGCGATGCTCGTCCATTCAGTAGAAGTAATGACCAATTCTAGCTGCGACGTAAAGCACTAATTCAATCAAAACTTACGAGACAGACGAATGGTATCTGTCCATTATATCACAGCAAATACAATGTTAAGTGTACTGTTAGGCGTCCGGGCCAGGACGCTCAGAAATAAACCCGGAAACCCGAGGTGAAAGTGTCCTGCCAGGAATCCTACTATGACTTTGGAACCGGACACCTAACTTGTTTTTGCTGTGTATATTCTTCACTGCCACTATCAGTACCAAAGCAACCACTAAATGTAGTACCTGTCCATGCCATCAAAGTGATGTTAATAAGGCGGTTACGATGTATGTTTGGGTACACCGGAAGTGACGTACATGCATACTCGGTCTGTGGCAAGTACAATAGTGTGAGACTAACACAACTCCAATAGCTGCTCATGGTGTGATATACCCGGCCCGAGATTACAAAACATTTTTGAGTACGATTTCATGCTCAAGCTCAACTTGTATATGAGGATTTGTGAAGAAAAATGTTAATAATACTTTGGGTTTAGCATTAAATCGTACTCAGAATAGTTTCGTAATCTCAGGGCCTGATCATGTAAGCTTTCAACACAATGTGAATATGCATCTCAAGGGCGCGAGTGCTTATCGACATTCGTTGTTGCTTAGACATTGTTCATATTTCTCTTTTTCGCGGAGGACATGATTAAACGTCAGTATTGTACCACCAACTGTTTCAGATACAAGTTTTAATTCACAGTATTACTGACGGCTTAGATCGCCTGTGAGTGAGACCTGGTGTTTGATAACAACCTAAATGAGCTCTCGTGACATTTTAATGCATAAGCAATTCTGTATTATTGATTGATGTCAAGTGAAAGGTGATTAGTTGCGAGTTTTCAGCATATGTCAAGATTTGGAACAGATGCTGCGTTAGTGTTCTAAAGAATGTGCAAGTCATCGGCAAAAAAAATGCATGTTTCTGAGGATCGTGGTGGAAGGTGGAATACGAAGAGCACTTCACGTAATTTCTTCATATTGATAACGATTTCCATAAGGGCCATGATCAATATAATTGAGATGCTGACCCACGTCATGGACAAGAACCCTTCGATAGAGTATAATTGTTATTGTTTCATTATTGCTGGAATGAATAATTACTATTTCAGTTTGGTGGGTTTTTTAACCCACATAGCCTATTCTGTTCTGAACGTTCTGTCAGTTCATAGCAATGCCAATGGTACAACTGTCATGTTGCGTGTACCAACTCGCAATGACGACGTTGGCATGATTGTCGTGGCACTTGACGTTGCATGCTTACATGACAGTATTTCTGTATTTAAAACTTCCCTTTTAATCACAAGCTGCATGCATCGCTATGAACCGTTCTAGTCAAGGGGCGTCGTGACATTCGAGACGAGAACAGTTGTAGCTACAATTGATTGTAAGTCAAAATTTCGGAACCAGTTACAAGTGTAAGTTCATTGCATATAACACTTTTATTGTTACAATACTTGAAAATATGGTTAGCTAAAACTATTGTAGCGATAAATGTGGCTCATGCAACCAGACTTACATTTACAATCAATTGTAGCTACAACTGTTCTGTCCAACTGGCCCCAGAACAATATCTTGTTATCAAATTGATCAAGCGTATTCCTAATCCTGCATACTAATACAGTATGTCAGGACTTCTCAGAGTGTGATTACCCCATGTAGTGCACACACTGCATGTAGTGTAGCTGTACTCATTGAAATGATATGATGTCCTCGTGTGCGTTTCACTAAAGGGTCGTACTGTAGTCTGGACCTAAATCAGTCCGTGCGCCATGCGTTTACTATAGCAGGAAATGACGGAAACCTTAATTTACGCCCGGACTACGGGTCCGACCTTTCGTGAAACGCAGACCAGAAGGGTAACTGAATGTCAGTCGTGTACTCATTGCGGCAGAGTAATTATGTTTTTCATTCAAATTTAACTGATGGTATGAGACCATATGTCATTACATACCCTGTATCCTAGGCCAAGGTTTGTATATAGGTTCCTCTTTTCATACGATATCCTGCTTGTACACAAGTGAAAAGATTGTGTGATCAAGTATACATTGACTTAACTTTCTTCTATATAATCCTAGCTGCCTTGGCGCATAGTCTTATAGGGAATTCAAACTAGATAGTTCATTGTCTCATTAATTAATTATATCGTTCTAAAACAGTTTGTTATTGAACCTCCTATAGGACATGTGAAATGCTAATCAACGTCGCTACCGTAAAGAAGTGAATGAGGAAATGTGCTTAAATGATTGCCGAGTGACATAAATCATGTACATGTATTCGCGTGTTGTCACTGAACGTGGCCATTTGGAATCAATGCCGTTGAATCAATACCATGACACAAAGAAGAAAACTATAATATTAAAGACAACTGTACGCATTGAACACACACACACACATACATACATACACACACATACATACATACATACACACACACATACATACATACATACATACACACAGACATACATACAGACACATTCCACATACACACATGCGTACATACACACATACAGACACATAAACACACATACACAAACACACATATACACATACACATACATACACAGAAACCCATACATACACAGACACACACATACATACACAGACACACACATACATATACATACACACATACACACATACACACACATAACACACATACATACATACATACACACACATGCACACACATACACACACATACACAGACACACACATACAGACACACATATACACACACATTCACACATACACGCACATACACATACACAGACACACACACAGAGACACACACATACATACACACATACACACATATACATACACACATATACACACACATACACATACACACACATACACACACAGACACACACATACACACACATAGCACACATACATACATACAAACACATGCACACACATACACACACATTCACACACATACACATACACAGACACACACACAGAGACACACACATACATACACACATATACACAGACACACATATACATACACACATATACACACACATACACATACACACACATAACACACATACATACATACAAACACATGCACACACATACACACACATTCACACACATACACACACATAGACAGACACACACACATACAGACACACATATACACACATATACACACACATACACACACATACATATACACACAGACACACACACACATACACATACATACACACATACTACGACACACACATACAGAAACACATATACACACACATACACACAAATACACATACACAGACACATACATACACACACATACACAGACACATACATACACACATACACAGACACATACATACACATACACACATACACAGACACATACACATACACACATACACAGACACAGACACATACACACACATACACATACACATACACATACACATACATACACACACATACACAGACACATACATACACATACACACACATACAGACACATGCACATACACACACATACACAGACACACACATACACATACACATACACAAACACAGACACATACACATACACACATACACACATACACATACACAGACACACACACAAACACATACACATACATACACACATACACAGACACATACATACAGACACACATATACACACACATACACACAAATACACATACACAGACACATACATACACATACACAGACACATACATACACACACATACACACATATACACATACACATACACATACACACATACACATACACACATACACATACACACATACACATACACATACACACATACACACATACACATACACATACATACACATACACAGACAGAGACATACACACACATACACATACACATACACAAACACAGACACAGACACATACACACAAATACACAGACACAGACACATACACACACATACACATACACACACATACACATACACACACATACACACACATACACACACATACACACACATACACACATACACATACACACACACATACACATACACACCAACAGTGATCCTCCTCTCTCCCACACGGACAACACGGACGTATCATCAGCATAATAAGTAAAACAATTGACAAGTGGTTACGCACCCAGTAACTTCAGGCGAATTCGCTGCTAACTACCTCGTAAATCACTGTTACGGTGGGGCCAAATGTCTCATAGCTTCTGTAATAGTAATGGACAGCTCGCATGCCATGAGATCAAAGACGGATACGTTATGTAACGAACACAATCAACGTCAGGATCCGAGGTTTAGCAGCGAAGTAATTCAGTGGCGAGTTCAGTAAGTGGGTTTGGCTGGACTATACCTGTAGGTGCATCTGGAAGAAGGACTACTACAAACATAGCAATTAATATATCATGACGCATTTAATTGTTAGCATACGAAGATAAACTATAATTTAACCTTGAGATTGGTGTTTTATCGGCTCCTCAGTGGAAGTAATTATCTGGAATTAATTAACAAACTTCAAATAATTCACGTCTTCCGTGTTCTCACCCAAATATTCGTGTATAAGGAATCCATGTGGCATGTACAGTTTAACAAGTCTAGATTCCAGGCCCCCGTTTCACAACGACATACTAAATTTAGGAGCTCCTAACTTTATGACCCAGTTTATCACCTCCTAAGTTAG
>JAUTBT010021950.1:0-20780 GCA_032361225.1 Lepetodrilus schrolli
TCTCCCTCCCTCTCTCCCTCCTTACCTCCGTCCCTCCTTCCCTCCCCCCCTCTCTCTCTCTCTCTCTCTCTCTCTCTCTCTCTCACTCCCTCCCTCTCTCTCTCTTAAATATTAAAGGATATCAATCAGGTCCCATTACTATGCTTGTCTTCCCCATATCTCACACCATAGTTCTATGTTGCAATTTTGTTCATTTAATGTGGTCTTTGTAGGCATGAGAGTGTCGGCCACTGTCATGATATACATCGATGTCCCTAAAGCATTTGAAGGTATATATGGTATTAATTCATTTCAAACGTCTGGCCATCATATTACGAAACATTTTCCTTTTGAGTATGATTTCATGCTCAAGGTCAATGTGTTTTGTTTTTTTAACAAAACTCTGTGTTGAGCATGAAATTGTACTTAAAAAGTTATTGTAATCTTGGTGTCTGGTTAATTAAGTATCTAAGTAGGTATTAATTAATATTAAAAGCAATATAACAAAGTTTGATTAATTAAAGGCAGACATATTAATTAAAGATATATTGTTGACAAATTACATTGATAGGATGCGCTGTCCGGTTTCAAATCCCATTCAGTAGGATGATCATGATAGGATGCATCGTCTGTACCATGGCAGTGCAGTTAGCATCCATGGCTTGTCAGTACCAGCCGGTGTTCGCAGGTGTACCACTGCAACATTCAGTGCTACGGATGTTGTGGGTTTTCTCCTGTCTTAAACTGACAAGCCATGATATAAGTTAAAGAATCTTGAAAGTGGCTCTAAACCTCAATTCCAAAAATAATAAAAATATTTGAAAATTTGACATTTGTTTTTCAATTGAACATGCACAAGTACTGAAATTTATCCAACCAGTAACTCTTGATTTTTTTCCCCAGCTGGTGTAACGTTTTTCAGGTCAACAAACAATGCTATACTAAGTCCAGGTTTGGACGGAGTTATCCCCCCATGTTTATTCTCCAAAGTTGTGTTACGATCTACAGGTAGGCATTTTATTATATATATTTGAAGATGAGAGGCTGCCCACATATTAAGAAATAAAGAACAGCTACATGTATCTATGATTAATAATAATAATAATAATAATAATAATAATAATAATATTAATTATGTCCACTTATATCAATTCGCAAAAGCATTATTATTACCCACACCTATTTCACCTTCTCAACTTAATTGGACTTTTTCAGGTGAAGAACTTCCTTTTAATAAAACTGATAATGGTGGTAAAGGTGCCTACATTGTTACAGCTGACATGTTAGCAGAAGAGTTTGAAGAAACAAAGAGAAAGGGGAAAAAGAAACAAGAGGGAATGATGATAGAATCTTGAATAGACACTTCTTCTTTGTCTTACTAACTGTGATAATAAATGTTGGTGAATATTGCTCAGCTATAATAAAGGTGGAATAACAATATTTTAAGATATTTTAAACAATAGTTATTTGATTCCCTATAAGGATCCGCCGACTCGATTTCTTCAATTTATTTTATTTTATTATAAGTGTACCAGTCTTTAGAAAGTTATTATCATAAATGATGAAGGAACAAGTTGTATTAAGCATCACTGAACACGAACAAAGACCGGCAGGCAAAGCCAAAGTAAGTAAATTTGATTGGTTACTTGTAAATATGTATAACAAAAGTCTAATTTTAAAAGTGTATAACAATGTATTGCATTGACAAGCAGTACATGTACAAATAATTGTGCAATCAAATTTGGACAATTTATGTGCACTGCTGTTTATAACAATTATTGACAATAACATTGATCAATTATATTCATTTTCTGTCAACCAACCATTTTTCCAATTTGTCCATATCTCCAATTATTATCATTAGGCCAAAATTTCAAATTATAAGTATTTTTATTTTCAACCGCCAGAACCAAAATGATCACAGAAAAATCCTTAAGCAAGGGAATCAAATAACCATGGCCTAAGTAAAATCAAATGGCACACAAAGCTCATGAATATAAGTTGAAGTCTTCATTCATATTTTTTGAGTCACTTGTGTTCTTTTTACCTGTCCGTTGCCATTTTTACTGTCCAAATTGTACCAATAAGACATTAATACGGCATTTTAACCTGTGTTATTTCTACTGCCTCAACTTTACAAGAACCATTTTTATGGGGCTAATATTTAATACTGTATACTGGGATACTGGTAGCATACATGTCAGTTTTGTGATACTGGTAGCATACATGTTGGTGTTGTGATACTGGTAGCAGACACGTCGGTGTTGGTTTCATGT
Organism: Lepetodrilus schrolli; assembly: GCA_032361225.1. Classification (NCBI taxonomy): domain Eukaryota; kingdom Metazoa; phylum Mollusca; class Gastropoda; order Lepetellida; family Lepetodrilidae; genus Lepetodrilus; species Lepetodrilus schrolli. The sequence continues at coordinate 2,256 of JAUTBT010021950.1, forward strand.
ACCTCTTGCACTACTAGTTTCAACCAAGGATTTCCTAGTAACCATACATTGATACAAACATAAAGGTCCATAGCTATTTGCTCTGCAACACACTGCATCAATAATACTATCACGAAGGTTGCGAGAATACTTTTCTGATATTGCGGGTTTCCTCCTGCCCTAAACTGACAAGCTATGATATATAGAGAATCTCACCCAAGTGTCTTGGAATATCAAATATATCAATACGAGTCCTGAACATTATTAAATCCGAGGCTTTGCTGACTTTCATCGGCGAGTGTTGATATATTTGATATTCCAAGACACGTGGGTGAGATTCTTTTTATCACCAAATATCATTTTAGTCATTAAAGAAGAAAAATGTCGCATCATGGTGTTAATTCTCTGCCTTGTTCGTTGACAAGTAATTTTTTACATTGACACAAAAGGATTACAATTCAATGCAGAATTGAATGTTCATGTACCTATATGTCATGTATCACACAATGATATTACATTTACATAATAATCATTATGTACCCTGCACAGTACTAAAGATGTATTTTGAATACCTTATTATATTACACCATCGCCATTACTTATTGAATACCAATTTATTCATTGCGATAATCTCGAGTATGTATCAGATTCTGTGAAAGAATAGTAAATATTGTCATATATATGCACTTAAAATGTGTTTAGATGCGGCGAGACGAGGCTCATACTGTAGTAATCTAATGTGTCGTTTCTCGGAACTCTCTAATCCATTATGAGACCATAGCTCGCGTATGTGCCCGATTGTCAGGTATAACAGATCGCTACGAACGCGCTATTGTCTCATAGCGGATAACGGTATGTCTCCTATGTGCAGGATTACGACGCATAACAGGGCCCCGTTGCATAGAACGGTTGTAGGTACAATTGATTGTAACTGAAATTTTCGGAACCAGCTACAAATGTAAGTCTGGTTGTATGAACCACTTTTATAGCTACAATAGTTTTTAGCTAAGCATATTCTCAAGGATTGCAGCGATAACATTGATTCATGGAATGGACTTACAATCAATTGTAACTACAACTGTTCTGTGAAACTGGCCCCAGATCTTTACGAACGAACGCGCTATCGTCTCGTAGTAAATCATTCGGCCCTCGTCGGGCTACTTCCGAAGCGTCAGATACTAGTAATCAGGAAATTAAAAATATTGAAAAGGCTCAATCTAATACCACGTGATGTAGTGCCACTGTGACGCTTTGCTATTATGACGTTGTGTTGTCATGACGTCGCGGTTCATTGTCTATTGTTCATTATGCAACAAAATGGGATGCAGCGGTAGCCGCATTTTCAAGAACAAAGTATCTCCTCAGCCAAGAGAATCAGTCGAACGACGAGAGCCTAAATATATCGTAGTCGAGGTTACGCCTATTGTCTATTATCGTCAACGTTTTGAAACCGAAGGATTCGAATCGGAATCATCATCATCATCATCATCACGATCTGCATCACCGTGTGGACATGAATTACTTTCCACATGTTATTCTGCTTGCATTCCTGGGTATGTGGACTATTAAGTTCCTGGTGATATCTACGGGGTATCCTCTTCCAATGTGGCTAGATACCCCTACTAGGATTAGAGAGGTAAGATTTTATTATAGCCTATAGGTATATTTTATCTATAAGGGAGGCGTACGCCCATATCGAAAGCTAAACCCATATCTACACAGCACTAGACATCCATCTCTGGCAGTAGGCCTAAATGGTAAGACGACAACAATGACAAGTATTCTATTCTTTTCAGGAGGATGTTGAGTTAGCAAACGATGTAGGCCTATGGCGGGGCCAGTTTTTGTCTAAGGACAAGGAATTCCGTTACTTCCGGGTTAACCCGCTCATTCCGCAGTGTTTGTCTCAACTGCTGTACAACCACAACAAAGCAAATTCTGGTACAGGTAACACCACATCCTCCTCGTACTGTTCTCTCTGCCTGTCTCTCTGCCTGTCTCTCTGTCTGTCTCTCTATGTGTTTCTGTCTCTCTCTCTCTCTATGTGTTTCTGTATCTCTCTCTGTCTCTGTCCGTCTCTCTATGTGTTTCTCTCTCTCTCTCTCTCCCTCTCTCTCTCTCTCTCTCTCTCTCTCTTTATCTCTCTCAGTCTTTAGCCATATAGACTACACCATTGCTACTGGTTGATAGTTGGAGTTGTGGTTACGATAAAGTTACGCTCTTTCGTACAGGAAAGCCCAGTACCTCGCAACATTTAATATCTAGGTTGTATTTAAGCGTAAATGCGTCAGTTCCTTTTAAGATCAGTATGTGCATGCGACATCATCAAGTTAATGAAACTATATATGCACCAATCAAAATTAACTCTGTATAAAATATCGTTCTAACATGCTAACATATTTACTTACAGATAATCGAATCATCGATTGGGAAGAAGCAACGTTGTCCATCGATGTTCTCAATAAGCAGTCCGCCGTCTTCGTGTACAAACAATCTGCACGAACACCAGGAGATGGCTCGGATGCCCGCATTTCTCAAACCAACACGCCCTTCTCCCAGAAGACGAAGAAACACAGGGAGGAGTTGACAGAAAAGATTTGGTCTGAGGTCACCCGGAAGTGGCAATATCATTACGGGAAGGAGGTCAGGACCGCTCTTGAGAAGTGTCTCGGTCTGAGTGGGACTTGTCTGGATGGTGGGTGTATACTGTATTCTCACGTGAACTGCAAGTATAGCTTGACAAATGATAAAAATTCTTATAGTATTAGGTTATTATAATGCGGTGTCTCTTATAAGTAGTAATGGTATACGTGTGTTGTGTTGACATATGCTAGTATTATATTCATCCTCAAGATGGTGCATACATCCGCTAGCAGATGTAACTATGTTAAGATAACGTATTATGCTAAGATAACTATGTTAAAATAACTTTCATCACATCCCGAGTTATCCTGGCTAGATAAGGCAACACGTCCATGTCACGTTTATTGACTGTGCAATCACTTTCCTTATTACAGGCTGTGTATCCCTGGAGAAAGTTCATGATCAACACTGTCATCATGAGAAAGTTCAAGATCAACACTGTCATCATGAACATGTTCATTATCAACACTATCATCATGAGAAAGTTCATGAACAACACTGTCATCATGAGAAAGTTCATGATCAACAATTTCATCATGAGAACTTCCTTCATTGGGTTACTTTCGTTCTGCTGAACGAGGGCAAAGTCACCAACTTCTTCCTTAGGGATGACCCGGAACTCATGGGATATGTATGCAGTGGACACTGTATCGAACACTCAAACCTCTTCCTACTCACCAGTAAGTAGATATACACAAGCAAATGTTGCCATGAAGACTCAATAAAGCTGTATTTAAGTACCGTATATAAAAGTAATTGTACGTGTGTGTGTATAGCTCTCTCTCTATGTCTGTGTGTGTGTGTGTGTGTGTGTGTGTGTGTGTGTGTGTGTGTGTGTGAACAAGACTGTAAGGCAATACATTTGGTGTCAATTATTAAAAAATAGCTGTTGGTATCAAAACTGGACCAGAGTAGATTCACCACATAATCAATGGTTTGGATACATGATGCATTTATACCACAGTGAACGGTATCGAAGCTGTATGGCGGCCGGCTCCACAACAGAGCGTAGAACAAGACCTATACCCCAAGTCTGAGAATCCCAGCCCAGTGCTTGCTGTGTTGAATACGATGTACGCCATGCGCACCACTAGCAACATCAACTACTTTGTCCAGACCAACACTTACTTATCATCACTTGCGGAACCTCTACAGGTTAGTCTCCAAGAGTCTAAAATCAGGCGGTTATCCTTGAATGGGCAATTGAATAACCATGCTTTGTATACTTTGTGAAAATGACATATTCCAACATATTCCAACATATTCCAATTTTCAGCGATACAATTGGATCCAGTGTTTTATACATTACCACTGGGGTGCATCCTCGCACCCAAGGGGTACTTTACTCCGTTTCTATCTCATTTCATGTGGTACCTCATGAAGTGAGAATTAAGTACCCTTGGGGTGCGAAGATGCCTTTCTTGGAGCTCTTGTATCCTCCACGAGACCATTGTGCTCATGTCTATCTTGTTGATGGTCTACGCGAGTGTCATGGTCTCTCAGTAGATAATGGAGCTTCATGAAAGGTCGTCGCTTATGGGTGAAACACTCCCACTTCGACGTAAAGCACTAATTCATTCATTCATTCATTCATGAATGGGCATCCAATGGTAGTAATGTGTGTTTGTTTCTATATCAACATATATATATATATGAATGATGCGTTATTGAGTAATTACTTATCCTGCAGATCGTAGCGATGTACGCTAAGAGGGTGGCGCCTGTGGAGGTCAATGCATTCTCTCCTGGCAACATGAACGCCATTGATGGCCATGAAAGTCACTACCATGAAAGTCACGGTTTACCCCCGGTCACTGTTACCATTATCCTGCAATAATCGAGCACATTATTAGCCAATACGCTTCACCTCGTCTTCTCCGACAACACTGTTATGTATTATTTTTTATTTCATGTAATTCGTTTAGAAATAAGAAATAAACACTTTATTGAGCTTTCGTTTTTTGGTCAAATGATCGAAGGAATAATGCAGTGAGTTGGTTTATAAAAATCAGATGCCAAACATGGGCCACCTGAAGTGATTAATGAAATAGCGCACATAAGTGGGTCAAATTCTATTTTAGACATCTCCGGTATTACGATTCTGGTGATAACCTACACAGTGACATGTGCGTGGCTGTTTTATTTACGTACCTTACGTTGTATCGCCATCTATAACGTGTGGACCATGCTGAACAACACGATTCATCTCTGAATCGAACCGAAATTTAAGCACACGATCCGTATTAACGGTGTATTAAGATTCTATCTGGAGTTTAGTCAACCCAAAGCCTAGTACTAGTTCGTGTTTGGCTATCACCGGAACTTGGAAGATTCTGGGTAATTCTTGGAAATTCTAAAAATAAACGTGACCCAATTATAGCCCCAATAGTGGTACACACCATGACGACTAAAAAGAAATGGGACCGTTTTCATCAATTCAATGGTATATTTTCGCCAAAATGGCGCCGTTTACACTGTACTGGTGCCTTCTTGGAGGTGTGTTTAGTATGTCCTCGTAATAAGCTGGTAGGCCCTAATGTAGCTCGAGATTCCTCTAGCCTTCCCTGCTGACCATTAGTTACTAGTACTGTGTATATGGGTATGGTAAGGGGAAGGCTAGAGGAATCTCAGGACCATGCCCATATAAACAGTAGCTTATGATCAAGCTGGGAAGCTTAGCTGCGGTTCCGAATCTCTATTTGTGCCATATTGCTATGTTTACATTTTTTTTTTATTGCCAATAATGTGAACAGTAATAGGGCACAAATAGAGATACGGAACCGTAGCTACAGCGAAGGCTAGAAGAATATCGGAACTACTGGTAATGATGCCTGTGTGGGGATGCCTTGTAATTTGTCCTTTCTCATTGGATTGGAACCATTCCATGAACGTCTCATATCCACTAACAGACCATAGCACTCATGAACTCTTAGTATAGTGGGTAACAGAGCTTAATGATTTGCCCCGCGAGTCCCACATCAATGATGGCGAAAGTTACCTTTCTGACGCGATCATGATAGGATGGGCCGTCTGTATATTCCGTGGCAATGCAGTTATCATATTTTTTGTTTCTCAGCACCAGTAGGTGCTCGCAGGTTTACTGCAGCATTCAGCGCTACGAATGTTGCAGGTTTCCTCCTGTCCTAAAATGACAAGCCGTGATACAAGTGAAATAATATTGAAAGCGGCTCTAAACCCCAATTCAATCAAATCTTTTATTTATTTTTATTTCAAACTACCCAGCTTATCGTAATATCCAGTCCAGTTCTGGACACAACTGTAGTAATGGCAACCAGAGAACTGCAATATATTCGTGGATACATTGTATTTATTCACTAGATGTATTTACAACTGTAAAACAAGTTAAAACAACTTAGGAATTCCTCCTCCTCCTCTTTTTGAAAGACGATAATATGTACAAACAGACAAAACACGTTACTCATCATACTTTTATTATTGTTCTGAACTGTATAACTAAATCAATAACAATTTACACATTTCAAATTATACAAATTCATACATTTAATATATTTTATTTTACATCCATGGATGACATTACTTGTGCTATATATACTTAACAAAATAAATTAAGGCCCGGCAGATATTTTGTGGGGAGGGTTCTACCAAATTTCGGAACTCGGCATTCTTCGTCCAATGGGTCTGCATGTTTTGATATCTCTAAATTCCAAACAGTAGATTTTTATTCCCTAATTAACGGACTCGTAAAATGAACAAAGATCAAGAACTGAGTTTGCATTTATTGCATATAACATCAGTCACGATACATGTAGAGGATATCATATGCATTGTCATGTATTACTGCATTTACTAAACGCAAAACTGTATAATGCTAGGCTTTGCCGAGGATAATATCATCTTTTTGCCAACGAGTTTAATAAATTCAGTAATATATGAACACGATTGTGAGATTCTATTTATCACATAACTGTAGAAACTATTGTAATATAGATTTTCAGTCACAAACACTATATAGGCAAATGTCTTGGAAACTGGGTTAAAGAACGAAGACAAAATATAGTTCGAAGTAAATGTATAAATAGTAATAATGTGTTTGCATATTTAATTGAAGAAATCGTATAGCTTTATATTCGACAAATTAAGTCCCAAGGAGAAGCTCTAAAAGAGGTCCAAAAAGACTTGCTATCGCGTATGAATACAATTATAAAAATCCATTGAGTTATTGCACTGGTGAACATATATATATATATATTAATAGCATGGGTTTATTGCACTCACAAACTCCAGATACCAAACGCAACTCGATAGTTTATATTTGGCTATTATTTTTATACTATAGAAGCAGATTTAGATTTTAGATTTTTCACGCTTATTGGCCACGTTTATTGGCTATATCTTTAATCTTAGGGGTACGTAGGGCTCGTCTAGAAATTATCATTAACGCTTGGGGCGTATTTGTATTTATTGTATTTATTATTTTTAGTATTTTCAATGATTTAATTTGTTTTCATGAAAAGGTAAAGAAAACAAACATAAACACAAAAACACAGAGAATAAAACCCCACAATCCTCGAATAAATAAATACTTTATGTAATGATTAGATTTTACGCGACTAAGGGAGATAATTCACCAAATGACACAGGTCGCGCGAGATCAACGAGATATGTAACATAAACATCCGGAACTGGACGAATAATGTTGAGAACAGTGAAATATGGTTTCTGCGCATTACATGGATGGGCAAAATGGTATATTTGCAGGTTAAATATCGTTATTCATGTAGACTAGTTGCATAAGAAATTAAGTGACACCACAGTCGATCACGGCGATAATCTGATTATAGACTCAAGTCGGTACCAGACTCATTCGGACCATGGCCCATTCGGACCTGTTTCCAAGCTGATTCGGACCTGTTCGCAAGGCTAATTAATTCGGACCTACCAACAAATACACATACTCGCGCGCGTGCACACACACACACACACACACACACACACACACACACACACCACAACACACACACACAAACACACACACACACACACCACACACACACACACACCACACACACACACACACACTAAAAATACCTAAACAATAAATATCCTTTGGTATCAGTTTTCAGACTCATAACCGTAGATTATAAATTCATCTCGCGAAATAAATAAATTGAAATCTAAAATTGTTGTTCCAACCTTATGCATGTATGGTAATTATATGCATTTATATCAATATGTGTTTATCACCTGAAAAAACACTGTTCCAATGACACAACACTATATAGTAGAGCTCATGCAGATGAAAAGTGTGGCCAAAATTTCAATGCATACCTCTTTCTATGTTCCGGAAACGAAGTCCCCTATATTCCACAATTCTAATTGGCTTGAATCACAGAGCGTTCTGTTTATGTATTATTCGTGATGTACTATGTTGCTGCATTTTCGACTAGCTTTAAATAGTGGAAATTTCGGTTGGAGTTTTACCAATGTTTGTAAGACTTGTTTGCGAAGGTTCTACCTGTCATTGTCAAGCCTGTATTAATGATGACATAACACCTCTCGTTATAACATGATAAACCTGTAAAAATCCAACTTTCCGAAAATAGGGATCATCTGAAAACCCAGTACTGAACGACACAAATGCACGCGCACACACACACACACACACACACACACACACACACCATGAAAATACACACATACACACACATACATAAACACACACATACACACACATACACATACACACACACTGGTAGCGAAGTGGTAGAACATTGGATTTCCGAGCCAAAGGTTCCAGGTTCAAATCCCGCCGGGGACCCGGTATCAATGTTCGGGAAAGTTACTTTTCTGACGCGATATTGATAGGATGCGCTGTCTGTAGACAGCAATGCAGTTATCATTCTTGATCTTGTCAGTACCAGTCAATACTCGCAGGTTTACTGCAACATTCAGTGCTACGGATGTTGCGGGTTTCGTCCTGCCCTAAACTGACAAGCCATGATATAAGTGAAAGAATCTTGAAAGCGGCTCTAAACCCAATTAAAAACAAAGAAAAACACACACACACACTCGCACATCGACACTCGCACAAACCCATGACATCTTGACCTTTCAGACCATAGCAGGATGCAGTGAACTGATGATCCGGCAGCTCCCTGAAGATGTACGGTCCCGCCTGCGGTCGGGCGTGGCCATCACTGGGGTGACACAGTGCGTGGAGGAGCTAGTGGTGAACGGACTGGACGCTGGCGCCACCTGTCTGGCAGTCCGAGTCGACCTGACATGCCTCAAGGTCCAGGTGGTGGACAACGGCCATGGGATGGATGTGCAGCAGCTTCAGAGAGTCGGCGAGAGGTCAGCTCCCAGCTGGTCTATTAGCTACCAACATGATTTCTAGTGTGTACAGGTTTTAACAAGCCAAATTAAGTCGAGGGGTGTACCAGAAATTTCAGCTTGTAAAAATCCATATGCCCCCAAAATCACATTGGTAACAAATTTATCCAAAATCGTAATAGATCTACATACTTTTAAGAAAGCAAACTTGCGAATAGTCATGCAAAATGTCTTTCTATTATACGAGTCGCTGGCGAACGCCATGACGTCACAGTGATCTATGAGGTCACAACTTTTAACTACCGCAAAACAGGAGTGTACGACTTTTTCCAGGACACTTCTCGAACAATCAAATCACTAGAATTGATGCATATTTTGGATACTTCATGATAACAATCTGAGCATTCGTTTTGATAATAATTTCCCTTTTTCTCCTTGAGAGCAACATCTTGTATGCATGCTTTAATATAAAACACATCCTGCACAGATCTTCCACTTCTTAAACATGCTAACACGGCTGCTGCTGAAGATATTTTTAAAATCCTTTAAATTGGTCAGAAAATATTATTTGCTCATTCGAAGCTCAAGAAAATAATAATACAAAACAGTTGTCCTCTACCATTGTTACTACCGAATTATGTGATTATTCGCTGTGGCTAGTGCTTTTGTTAATATTAAAAAGTTTAGTAAAGTTGCTACAAGTATTCCGTCTTAAAATAATACTGATCTGTAATATCATGACTACCTGAAAGCTTATCAGAACTCATATTTGCCTCCCGATAAAGGCTATCCACATATCCCAACTAGTTATGATTACTTCTATTCCCGAATAATCCTAAAATTGATTATAATAGGTTCCTCCCCAACAATGGATATCCACATCCAACTGGTTAATTCTATTTTAATTACAAATTGTAAAATGTATTTAATTTTTTCGCAATATTTTTGTTCACATCCAACTGGCTATTTTATTCTACCCGACTAGGTACTCAACCAGCAAGTGCTGTGACCTGGAGAGTCTGGACAAGCTACAGACGTTTGGCTACAGAGGAGAGGCTGTGGCCAGTATCAGGGACACGGCAGCCCTGGTGGAGATAAGCAGCAGGACCTCCCTGTCCCAGCCTACGCACTGCAGGATGTTCAGGAGAGGTTCTGCGACGGCTGTGTCCCAGTCCTCTGTCCCCAGGCCATCGGTCGGCACCACGGTCACCGTCCACGACCTCTTCTACAGCCTGCCGGTCCGCCGCAGGGCTGTGAATGACGCGCTGGAGCTGGAGCGGATCAGACACAGGATGGAGGCCATAGCTCTGATGCACCCGCAGGTCAGCTTCAGCCTAAGGAACAACTTCACGGGGCACGTTCTGTTGCAGACTCACAAGAGCGGAAGTGTTTTATCTGCGTTTACACACCTTTTTGGCAGTGGGAAAGCAAAATCCATGAGGGAAGTGTCGGTAGCGAAGGACGATTTTGTCGTCGAAGGTTACATCGGAAAGGACGGCCATAGCAACAAGAACATACAGTTTGTGTACGTGAACAACAGACTTGTTTTGAAGACGAGGATTCATAAAATTGTCAACAATGTTCTTGGGAAGTCTCTGGTTTTGAAGAAAAGAGGGGCTAATTTTGAAGCTAGTTCTGGAAAGCTTAACATTTTGGAGCCTCAATCTACAAGTCCAACAAAGCAGAGTGATAAATACGGAATGTTTGTCCTGAATGTTAAGTGCCCCTTGCATGTATACGATATAACCTTTGACCCAACCAAGACACTCGTGGAGTTCAAGGACTGGTCCATATTGACCAGCGGAATCAATGAAATGGTTGTGGACTTTCTGAACAAAGAGAATCTTCTTTCTCTGTCCGATCCAACCCTTGTATCTCCAGTGTCACCAAGACAAGTTCTACAAGAACGGGAATCAAGTTCTGACGAACACCATCAAGACTCCAGCAATGTCAGTGAGAGCCAATCAGGAAGCTCAAAAGATTACACAGACGGTATATCAACACTAAATGCAACTAACCTTCTGCTATCAAAGACAGTAAAGAGACCAAGAGGTGTTGAAGACACTATTGTAGGACCAGAGAAGGACCACGATGCTGTTCCTCGAGAAGAAGTGGATAATCTGAAGAACGACATGACTGCTGCCGGTGATGCTTCAATGATACAGACACTAAATGGAAACCAGGATCTGTTAACAACTGACACAAGCTCAAGTGATGCCAGTTCTTGTTGCAGTGTGGTTACTAATGAACAGATGAGTGAGGTTTATGCAACTTCCGAGTCAAGCAGGACAAATGAAGGATCAAATCCATCAGAAGAGAACACTGAACCAGAGCCATCACAGTCTGCTGAAGACGTTGAAGATCCTATCCCACAGTCCGCTAAGACATCTACATTGAGGAACGAAGGCATTTCAGAGTCCACCAGTGTCCCTGGTGATGAAAGGCGACCCATTATATGCCTGCCCGAGTCGCCGCTTCAGGACTCATCTTTCTCTGTAAGGAGATTGCAAAGTCTGACATTGGTAAAGGATGGTACTTCTATTGCTGATCAAATGAGCAAACGACTAGGATTGTCGCCTTTGTCTGGGTCTGACATTTCCGCAGCCAGAGACAGTAAGCAAACATCTGCCCAACAGACGATCAGTGAAAGACTTGGATTGAAAGGAAAAGGCTTGGGAAAACGGGATATTACAGCCAAATTGAAAAGGTTTCATAGCTGTGGGCGTACAAAGCGGAGTGACGGTACAGCTGTAAGTGTGGCGACTGTAGCTGAAGGGAGACGAACAGACTGCCCTAGCAATGCATCGAATCGTGATGTGAATGTTTCATCAAATCATCGGGTAGTAGAAGCATCCTCAGTCGCAACAAGCAATCCATCTGGTCTCACAAACGAAATGGAATTGAACAGACGTGTTCAGTGCCACAAAGGTCTTCAATCCCAGTTGGCTGTTGCCATGAAAACACACAGTTCAGTGGCAGCTGTTGGTGATATTCCATCTGAAGACAGACTGCCTGTTATTCCAACCATAGCAGACATTGACCTTCTAATTATGCCAGCACAGAGTGCTGCAAGAAAACGATTCAATCCATTCCATCTGTCAGCTGCGTCAAAACTGTCCAAGTTGGCAAAGATTTGTGCAACGGTGCCATCCACCGCAAGCAAGAGGGACTTCATGTCAACTGCATCACTGGTAGAGACTCCTTCATCTGTGTTCAGCGTAACACTGCAGAGTGGATTGCATCCACACCCATCAACAGACACTGCCACTACATACGGGAAAGAGAAGTCTTGCAAAGATTCAAATTCCCAAGAACCAATGGCAATCAAACGTTCCTCAGGTTCCATGTGTATCCAATCTGAGTCTACTTCTTGTTGTGCAGACAATGATCCAGTTGCCAACTCTTGCGTTTCTGGTACTGATGCTAACTCTAAAAGAGCAATGAGTATGGCTATGCCCTTTGCCATGTACTCAAATAGACTTCATCTGATGCAGGGTACTCTTACTGCTGGATATTCGGAGTTAACTCGGTCTTCAAGTGTAGAGTCGAATGTTGTAATTGTGGATTCCCCAGAACCTACAGATGCAAGTACAGTTTCAGAAGGTTTGCATTCATCAAGTTTTATGGAATCGCAATGTGCAGATGCAAGTACAGCTTCAGATGGTTTGTGTTCATCCTTTGTTGGGACACAGCCATTCGAACCAAGTTTTCTGGAATCGCAAGGATTTTCTCCCCACTTCCAGATTCATGTGGAAGACTGCCAAAGTGGTGGTTTCTCCCCAAACATCGACGGGATGAACTTGACTGTCGAGTCTCCGTGTTGCAGTGATGCCGGTGAGACACCTCCAGATGAGACACCTCCAGATGAGACACCTCCAGGTGATAATCGTCGGCCTGGGACTTCAGAAACTGAAGGGCACAGTCTAGACGTTCACCCTAGTGGTGTAGCCATTGATGTAACCAGTTCAGATTCAAATTATCAAAATGACCTGGATCAGTCACGCGATACAAATGACCTGGATCAGTCACCCGATACAAATGACCTGGATCAGTCACGCGATACAAATGACCTGGATCAGTCACGCGATACAAATGGTGACAACAACAAAGTAACTGTGATGGAGACCAATCACGAAATTATGACAATGTCTGGTGGTTGCTATGCCAATCTGGATTCGAACTTCTTGGATGACAGGAATAATGAAACCACCACTAGTCCTTGTTCATTATCTTGCACAGCATTGGATGAACCTTTCGAGATCCAGTCTCTCACGTGTGGTCAAAGAACTCCATTGGATGCATCTCCTGTCGACCATACTGACTCTTTCTCCCCGAGTGGCCTTATGCCATGCAATACGCAGGATACAGGAAGGAAGTCCCAGCGCAATGATGAACTCATGCTTCACAGTTGTCGAGAGATGCGGTCCGATGTCACCAGTGACTCGAGTGTTCTACGTAAAGGTCATTCATGTGAGAATTCTGATGATGAAATAGATGCAAGCATTGCCAGGGAATTAGATAATGAAATGTCTCCTGGAGCATCAAATGCATCAAAGGATGCAGCAGTTCCGATGCCTCTCACGTCGGGGGAGACCATTTCCTCAGGCTGGCAGGATGTGGGTCAGTCCATTTGTAGCAGTCTGGTTCTGGAGACGAGACTCGAGACAGCAGAGGTTGGTGAGGTCAAAGAAGAACAAGCAGTGTGGTCAAAGATAAAGGAACAGCAAACAGGCAAGAAATATTTTGTAACTTTCCTAATAAATTTAGCTATGAATATGATGATTGCTATCTAGATGAGACTGAGGCTGGGATGTGATATAATGTAAATTTTTTAATAGAAGCCTGCCTTGAATAAGACGCCTGCTTGATTAAAAAGCAATTGGTGGGATCGTCTATAAAAATAGTAATAATTGGAAATTATGAATGGTTGGTTGATCAATATAATTGTCAATAATTGTTATTAACACCTATAAATTACTACTTGTCAATAGCAGTATTTGTCATTAATTTGTCAGTAACAATTTGCATTGGCTTTGACTTTATGTCATCCATTGCCTGTCGGTCTTTGTTCATGCTCAATGATGGGTTATTCTTATTTTTCCTTCACCATTTATTATTATAATTTTCTAAAGACTGTCAGCAAAATATTACAAAAATATGTATTTTCATTTTCCAAAGTGGAAAAAAATCGGTTGGCAGACCCGTAAACCAGAGAATCGAATAACTATGGCCTAACTAGTTGGACGTAGCTACTATAGTGGTAATGGTTTACAGGAAGATGCATCTATGTCAACAATCTGACTGGGAACACCTTGTACGAGGAGCAATGGGCAGCTCGTGGGTACGAAAACGAGGAACAGATTGACACATCCCGTGAACTGGGTGAGCTAACTATCATAATCATGTAGTAATTAGAGAATAATGCATCTGAAGATTAGTAATACAAGTAATTACAGAATTTATTTTGTCTACAATCAATCAGAAGTTGTCTCCAGTTTTATGAATATAATCATGTTGCAGTGTATATTTAAGATGGTATTTTATTTATTGATATAAATGATTTTTTTCCCCTGAGACATAATTCCCAATGGGATGCCAGTGTTCACAATGTACAGAAAATATGCTAATTAATAACTTAGGTTCTACAGCTTTACATTATAATCTAACAATGATTATTGGCTCAATGAGTATTGCCTGAGGTGGTGAAGAATTCGTGGTTCCGATATTTTTAAAGAGATCAGCCATCACCATATCTAAATGTAATATTAAAGCTTGATTCATTTCATCGTACTCTCAAGTCTCCAGGCCTGCATTTCATGATAGGTATGCACTGTACTGTGTACACCTGGCCTGCATTTCATGATAGGTATGTACTGTACTGTGTACACCTGGCCTGCATTTCATGATAGGTATGTACTGTACTGTGTACACCTGGCCTGCTGTTTCACGAAAGGATCGTTCATACCTGTAGTCCGGATATATAAATCAAGGTACACGTCATTTCCTGCTATCGTGGCTGTAGTAAAAGCATCACACACAGACTGATTTAGGTCATCACTACAGTAAAGCTGTCTAGTGAAACGGAGGCATGGCCTAAATCGGGGCGGGGCGTATGCCATGCTTTTACTATAGCAGGAAATGACAGAAATCTTGATTTAGGCCCCGACTACCAGTATGACCCTTTCGTAAAACAAATGCCTAGCAGCTGAGAACTTGAGTATTGAAGTCTAGGGCTGATCCGTGTGATCCCACTCAAGGATTAAAGGGGAGACCACTCTCGCAAGCAGTTGTAATATACTGGACATCAAATTCAGCAGGCTCATATCAGCTAAAACCTGTATTATGTCCATGAATCACTGTCCATGATTAGTTGATGCATCAGCTAAATGATCTGTTCTAGAACAACCTAGAAATAGTACAGTTGTTTTCTATCATCGCATACAGCATTCGGATTGACTGAACGACATCATCAGATATCTCTGGCCCGAGATGTTGCGAATTATTCATATTGATGAAATAGTGCCAATGCAATATTGTAGAACAAAAACTTACTCCTATGTTAGTTAATATTCCAAGTTAATGACACACTTGATTTTGGACATGATAATTCCAAGCATGTACCATACATGCACCATTTCTAACGACACATGACATGTCGTCACTTGGAAAGACGTCTATTACCAATTATTATTTGACCTTGCAGCTCACTCAGCTTAGGGTCACAAAGAATGGATAAGCGAGTATTCCCATGGATAGAACAGGATAATAGTTAATTCAGAAATATACAGGTATACTCGTACTCAGTATAGTTACTCATATTGTAGTTTGTTTTTCAAGAAGCTCGGATATTTTTGCACTTTTAGTCACGTTCCTGAAAATTCATATTCACCATGGAGTTCAGGCATCACATTTAACTGCACAAGTATTATCCTATGTTCACATGTATGGCAAATTCCCGTGGATCCGCGGAAATCTGCTGATTTATTTATCCAGGGGTCGATTTATTTGCCCTGGATGTGGCTTGGGGCCTGCAGCCCAGGCTTGTTTCCCGCTGAAATCACAATTATCTGTTGCCATGTCTGTATTTAGATCTACAAACATTCATTTTCCACCAATTCAAATTCATCGTATCGGTTAGCACCTGGTAACTTCCTTGTTTGAATCATAGCTGCACCAGGAGTAAGGCTAACAATTTGGTTTTAGCTTTGTGGGAATAATGAGTTACTCAGGTAATACTGTGTTATCTCTGTGGTTTAACGTTGTTGCCCCTGACCACGTTAATCGTCACGTATGGGTGAAAGATTCCCGCTGTGACGAAAAACAATAATTCACTCACTGACCACGTTGGAATTTGATGTTTTTTCTCATTAGCACCATGTTTTTTAGGGTACTCAGAAACCGCACGTTTAGCTTCTCGTGCCGCTTTACGCGTTCGATATCGTCCGATTTCCAAAGTCGGTTTGTAGACTCGTGGTCGCTGGTTGCACGCAAGTCGTTGTCGTCCTTACAAAAGTCCATAAACCGTTCTGGCATCAGGCTAACTGCAGACCTTAGATTTGACATCCAATTGTCATCTTTGATTATTTGTTTAAATGGAGACAAAAGTAATGATGTGAAGCTCGCCATGTTTTCCTGAGCATGAAGGAGGATAATATTTTTCGAGTTTTTTCGCCTCGCTTCGTTCAAGGCCACTTCCTGCTGGAATTTAGTTTGTCCATTGAAGCCATTGGAGGAAATGACAATGACATTCCAGAGGGAAGTGGTAAATTTAGATATCCAGTGCATGTCTGTGTTTCCGCCTGTAGGAGATAGTGAATACTCAACACCAGTAATTCCGTGCTCAGACAGGTAATCTATAGCCTTTCTCACCATGTCCAAGTCCCTGTGATCACATATGAATTGGACATGATAATGTTCAGAGATCTTTGCTGCCTTTTTCATTGGCGATATTTGGCACCTTGCCATTGTGACAGTCCACGTCAGTGGTGGGGTGATGTTCTTTCTTTCTTTCTTCCTTTCTTTCTTTCTTTCTTTCGACAAGTCCAGTTTCCACTTCTACCTCCAAACTGAATCTTCTTTCTGAATTTCCATTCCGTTCAGGTAAAATGCCTGAAATGTTACCATGGTTAGCATGTTTGATCAATACTGTCTCAGCTGTTTCTGACAAGCCGGCCGGCATTTGCATCTATTTTTAAGTACACATAATACCCTTATGGGAATAAATTATTAGACCGTAGCATGGTTCGATCTGCTTGCGGATATGTGTTGATAGCCCAGATTGGTAACCATGAAGCGTAAATTGTTTTCATTATGGTAAATCAGGCTGGCGTACCGGTAAATAATTTTTAAAAAATAAGCATACCACTGTATTCATGTTACTTTTGAAAGTTTAATTGAGTAATATGACAAGATTATCTTTGCAAGAGGTCAGAGGTCACTAATCAGGTTAAATAGCAAATTCTTTGACCAACATGTATGAATGAATTAGGAAATGAAGATACTTCTAGACGAGTAACAAATCTGATTATTTTTTTTTATACTTGTCAGGGAAAGATAGTTGTATCTGAATATGCAACAACCTGAGTGACATTTGACCTCTTTAAGCTGATTGACAAGAAGCTGGTGTTATTTGGAGGTAGAACTCTGTATTCAGAACACCAGGATGTAGTGAAAACATCAGAAACTTCCACCAACAATCCACTGCCTCTCTGATGTAGTTTTGCTTTGAGGAAATAGAAAATAATGGATTATCAACTGAGACTGGCGAGATCGAAAAAACAAAGAAGTTTCAAGGGTCTCCATTTATCATATGCCAACACATACTTTCTAATAGTAATTATGACTAATGCCCTATGACTAATGCCCTTTGTCTGCCAGTACCAATTGGCAATTTATTATGAATACTAGTACCCATTAATATATCTGTTTTATTTTTAAATGTAGATTTCATGCACACTGATACATTATGATTGCCTGGGGTAATAACAGCCCTTTGAATAAGCTTTTGTAATGTATTATTATTATTAGCATAATGCATTTCTATAGCGCCTAATGTCCAGCTTATAGCTGCTATAAGGCAGGTACATAGCGATAGAACTGCATATACCACGTACTATTGTGTAGGTGTATTACGGTATTGTTAGATTCTCACTCATGATTGTCACACAACCAGGAAGTGATCTGACAACCGCTAGTACATTATGGAGGCTGATCTTCATGACATGTTTGTTATATGTTAAGGCCATAGTTATTTAATTCCCTGGTTTATTTCCACTTTGGAAAATAACAATTATTATTATTTTTAAAAAATATTCCACTGACAGTGTACTATAGTCTTAAGAAAATTATAATAATAAATGGTGATGGAACATGTCATATTAACTATCACTGGACATAAGCCAACACTGGCAGGCAATGGTTGACACAAAGTCATTGCTTACTTGTAAATAGAGATTATTAACCAAGTGTCTTTAGATATCGTCTATATCCTGCACTTAGGGATAGATTATCCCTAAATGCAGGATATAGATGATATCTAAAGACATGAGGTTAATAATCTCTTTATCATCTAATGTCAAGCTTAAATAC
>JAUTBT010021961.1:0-20774 GCA_032361225.1 Lepetodrilus schrolli
GGCCCCCGGGGCGGGATTTGAACCTGGAACCTTGGCTCCGAAGTCCAACTGTTCTACCACTGCACTACCACCCGCCCAAACGTATATGAAACTAAAGTTGATATGAAATACAGCAAATGCTGATGTTTGGAAAGTCCAGTTCACTTCCTACTCTGCAACTTCTATCACATGATTATGCCGTTCAGTTTGCATTGTGCAATCCTGCTGGCAACTGGCAAGGACAGAATGGAAATTCTGGCGTATTCTAAGTTATCACTGGTTTTAAGCAATAAAAATGTATCCACAACTTTTGGTAACACCAATTTGAGTAGCGTGTTCGTAGATTGTCAAAAGATGTACAGCCATGATCTGGTAATATCACACTATGTATAGAAGTTCCTTTTTTTTTTCTTGCTTTTAGTTAACAAACAAGTCCAAAAAATTGCAACAGAACACCACATAAATGAACTATTTCAATCAAAATTCCAAGTAGAATATCTTCATTAAAATGCCTATGACTGCTAAGGTATCGCCTGCCACTTCGTAACATGCAAACTATGTAGACATTTATACCATAGATAATGTCTTTAAATTGTAAAGATTCCCGAACTAAAACACATTCTTTGCCGAACTGCGATTCAACACACTTTGTTTCTTTTATCAGATTTATTTGCAAAGATTAAAACGAGTTACCATTGGTGCACCACAGCCACTGGGGGAATTAAGCGTCTATCAGACAATGACTGCCAGTTAGCATGCCTAATCCAGTTAGTAATGTAGGTACCAGGTACTGCACATGGTGTGTCGTGACAGCATAAGAAGGTGGCAATTTTTTCAACGAGGGTGCTTGTACTACGTCACCTTCACTCCGTCTGCTCCCTGACTGACAGGACGAGAAAAACACAGTGTTTGTCCTGCATTGCCTGTAACCACAACGCTATGTAAATTACAGACAAAACTGTACAGCTCGGCCTGGTTCGTCTCAAAGAATGGTTAGATCTGTTCGGAGGACAGCTTTGTTTTTCCCTGAATTTGATAACGTTCCTGACAGGGGCAGATCGGAGATTTCCCCAGAGCAGAGGGTCCGATCTGTCCCTGAGAAGGGATGGAGGGAGGTGATCAGAAGGAGGCTGTTTGACCAGACTCATCCACTGCCGACGCTATCTCTCTAAGATGTGCTGTGTTCTACCATCGAAGCAAGAACAAGCCAGGAAGGTGCGGAGAAAGAAATCGCCAATGTGACCAAAATAAAGACTTGTGAAATGATATAAACTATGGCTTTAAAACATATTTTTTTAAAGTGTAAAATGGTGAAAAATTCATGAATATAATGACATCATTTGATCGACATGTACCAGTATTGTAAATATGTTATTTTAAAATGAGGACAAACACTAATAAAGTCCAACATAAGACACCTCTACCGTCTTCACTTTCAGATGTGATCATACATTCATTCAGACTTTACACTAAAATAAATGAAATTTGAATCGCTCCCGAGAAATCTCATATCCTATCCAAACACACGAAAACACAATTTTCCGATGTGATTTTACCGAGAGACAATGGCGCAAACTTTGATGGATTACTCCCTGTAAGACTATCATGATGTTTTCACAGCCTCACGTCCAGTTGTAGCAGAGCGAGCACCTATGAGGTAATCCTTGTCAGATATGAGCCGTGTTTGGATCAGGCCTCGAGTAACCATGGCGCAAAAACTTACAATGGCAGCCAGGGATATGACAACAGTGACAGTTTTTTTACGGATCGGCAATGTCAGCTGTCCTGGATTGACCGGAGTTCATAACTCGAAAAAATGTATTACAGTAGCTGTGCCTCTGCCAGGCATCGTCTGGACTGAAACGACGGACAGGAAATATGTCATATGCAGCGCTGGCAAATATATACATTGGTGATATATGGTCTTGCAAGAAAGTACATTTGTATACCCTGCTGCATGCCTTATATTATCAGAGAGAAAAAACATGGACTCAAAAATGACATGCATGTACTGTGAGAATTACAACATGCATCAAGTGTATTTTTGAAATCGTGTCACCGTGGTCACTACTTCCTATCCCTCCGCGATTGATATATTCGTAAAAATTGACACATTATACATTTATTACATTTTAAATTGATCTATTTTTAATTGTACAGGCCAATGCATGATGGAAATCTATCCAAGTTTTCACTTTTTGCCATTCATATGCAATTACGAGTGAAAAACCTACTGAAGATGAAGATGCAATATTTCACAAAATCCATGGTGTGAACGAGATATGTGACAAACTTGTTCTGCGTGATTTATTGTCTCGGTGGAGGGCTACAGTCAAGTGATGTGATAAAGCATGTCCTCTCCACTCTGCGTCTCATTAATCACCAACGCCCGATGATAGTATCGCGTCATTAATTATCTTCCCCATAACACTGTCATAATCAGAATTGCAACGTAATAGTCCCTGTGACAGCGGCCAGCCATGTTCCACAAATTGAAAAGTGATCAACACCCGTTTCCCTCAACATAATTAAAATTAATAGACAATAAAACACTTTTTTTCAAATTTCACATAGCTGTGGGCAAGATATAAACTGACAGAAGCTCTGGAATATGATTACGACCAATCAAAATTCAATAAAATCTCGACTGCCACCGGCCAAATGTGTGGCAGTCTCTATGACAGGAAAGGAGAATGGGGAGGAAGCGCGGAGAGAAAAAATCTATCAATTTGCAAATCTTTTCAACTGTGTTTCTTTAGGTTCGCCATAATTACGTTGTGTTGGTAAAAAGCCTAAAATCACTTTCGGTAACCGATGCAGTCCTGTCTAATCAAGACATAAATGACAAATGACGACATGTGACCCTTTGCCCACGGCTGATTGGTCAAGCTAATGTATTGCACAACGAGACATTCTGAGGCATCGGCAACAAGATTTGCAACGATTTTGCGCGACACCAGCCTCATGAAATCGATACGTATACATGGATGGGTGAACGCTGCACCTTCTCATAATTGTCCAGTGTGGCCATGTGCTGTGCTAAATTAGTCAAATCCTTCGCTGGATTCCAGTAATTAAATAATCACAAAACATAATCAGGATTCTGGATGGGACTCAAGACGATAAACACTTAAGTGCAACGGAACAGCCGATTCTTTGATCCTGACAGCGTCGTCGGAACAAACTTGTCTCATGTCCTCAGACCATGGGGGAAATTCACCGTGATCGTATCTGATATTGTTGCTGGGCAATTTCAATGATTGTTACCGTTAAAGATAAATGAAACATGTAATTAGGCCCAGATCAGATTCATGACTATTGGTATGTTTTCGTAGCCAGGCAAGGAAGCGAGTTGTCGCAACACTAACAATCAATAAAGTCTTTGATGCCATCTTGAATCAAGCAGAAAATTGCCAAATATCTAAATAGTATTAAGAAGGCTGGACATAGCATTTGATACACATGTATAAGAATATTTAGATAAATAAACTTGACCTTTTTTTTCTTTAATTCAGATTAGCGTAAACCTTCAAATTGTCATATTGATGATTTATTATTTTACATCATAGTGTGAATCTTTCACTAATATGCAATGACTATATTTGTATTTTGTATTTTTTTTTGTGGAATTGGGGGTTTTAAGTCGCTTTCAAGATTCTTTCACTTATATCATGACTTGTCATTTCAGGGCAGGAGGAAACCCACAACATCCGTAGCGCTGAATGTTGCAGTAGACCTGCGAGCATTGGCTGGTACTGACAAAACCAAGGATGATAACTGCATTACCACTCTACAGACATCGCATCCTATCAATATCGCGTCAGATGCAATGACTAGAAATAATAATATATGCATTACAAATAATAACAATAATAAAACTATTTTTTAAAATTAGGGTTTAGAGCCACTTTCAAGATTCTTTCACTTATATCATGGCTTGTATTACTAATGTTAATAATAATAATAACAACAATAATTATTTATGTATTAAAGCATTATCATACACCATCTGGAACATGTAACCAACAGGCTTTAGCTATTCAATGCATTTTGCCAGTGGAGAAGTGAACACACGATGATCTCCTTCAACTCCCTGGGGAACATACAACAGCTGGCAATTATGGTGGGAGTGTTTTTCTTCATACTACTAGTGAGTCCTACTGAGTACACACTTACAATCTGGACAGGCACTGTATCAATGGCCCAGGTGTCCACGACCAATTACTAAAAGACAATGTATGGTACCTCAGTAGTGATGGTTGTATAACACAGCTACTGATCTAAACAAACGAGCTTCGTATTTAACTAGGTTGAGATGTTTTGTGCAAACATAGATTGCTAAATCTATTCCGATTGCTGCGAGAACTTACAAAAATACAATTTGATTAATATTTATGAGAGCTTCATTGACTTTCTCTAACAAAATGTTCTTGGTAAAGTAATGTCCGCACCCAGATAATAGACATGGAGGAATATTAACCAATCATATCTGACGTTCTGTGATTATCCAGTGTTACGATGTATGCAGGTATTTGATCGCAGTATGAAATGAACTTGATAAAGATGTAAAGTGGGAATAATGGTACCTTTGAATCGTAAATATTTTTAGGTTTAATTTTAACAGCAGTGTCCATGTTAATGGAGTGTGTCGACGCTTAGCAGTGCCAGGTGCTGTGTGGTGGAGAAATGTTCTTCATGGCGGAGACGACAGGATGCAGTGTCTTTCTACACACGTATTCTCTTTATTACATTTCTCATGCACCTGCAGACACGACATTTCACAGACTTCTTGTGGATTCAATAGCATATTGTATATACATCACATTTTACTGTTAGCTTTGGGCACAAACATTGAAGACTACACAGAGACTAACATACATGGAAATCAGTGAGTTATTATTTTACATTGCAGCGAGAATCTTTCACCCATACATTATGGGGGGGGGGGGTGGGGGGCAAATCAGACATGGGGTCATAAATGTGACTGAGTACAGACTGGTATGCCTACACAACTTTCTGCATTTCATGAAGTATGACTTGAAATAGTACTCTTATACGTCCTGCCCAGACTCTGTATAGTGAATGAATTACACATTAGAGCTGTTAAAATGATCACAATATTCATGTTTGATCACATGTGTAATGACATTGCCAGAATAACATTACCATTGACCAGGTGCTGATGCAATGGCCAGGGGCTCATCCTGTCATCTGGGACCTGCTAATGGAACTCTGTATCTTGATAACAAGTTGCAAGATCTCCCGCACAACTTTTGAACAAGCATAAAATGACAGTTTAGTGCCACCAGGTGGCACTAGCAAGACTATGTAAACCTGATGTTGTTCATTCAAATGGTTGTCAAAGGTCAGTCAGGTGTATTAAAAGTAATAATGAGAAATCCTGTTTACCCTCAGCGCTACGATTGTTCTGTGGAACATGGGTCTGTGGGCAAGATACAGAGATAGTTATGAAATATATATCTGTGAACTTTTAATATTTAAAACATGTATGATACCAATCACCAATCCATTCTCTTCATCATCAGGCCAATTTCATGCTCAACTAAAAGTTTTATTCACAAATCCCGACATAAAACTTGAGCTTAAACATGAAATCGTACTCAAAACATTTTGTAATCTCAGGGACAGATTTCACACATTTCATGGCCATGTTTTTATACCTCTTCATTGATACACATATGTAACCATCATCATAAAATAGTTATGTTTATACCTCTTCATTGATACACATATGTAACCATCGTCATATATAGTTACATTTATATGCAATCATATCTGTCCAAAATGTATATAAATTTTTAATTAAATTATTATAAATTCCTAAATTAAGATAATAGTAATCTTCTATATGTCGATGTTGGCGTCATCAAAAGCACTGCTAGATAGGGCACCTGTAGATGTATGGCAAAACTGTAGTTAAAAACACAAAGTATGGCATCTTGGGATCCAATGTTGAAGTTATCATACACAAAGCATGTATTGGCAGTGAGAAAAATTCAATTTATCAGTGTCATGTACATGCAGTTTTTACATTCCCAGAAATCCGTTTCCTACTGAGCTGTTAACAATTAGCTTTGTAAAACTGCTGCGGGGTGATTTCAGTTGAGGTTAGGATGTGCTCCTCCATGATCCGATGTTGTCCGTAAGTCGCTAGTGTGCTAACCGGTAATCAAATTAGTGAACGTAACAATATTTGTCAGTTATACGTAACAGGTTGCTCTCACCAGACCAGAGGTGGTACAACCCACTTGTTTATAGTCGAGCTTCCCCCATCTGTGGGAGTTCACCCCCCACTCTCCCAATACCGTAAGCTAGCCAGTGGGACACAAACTGCTTATGAATTAAGTTAACGTCTCACTGTTATTTTTCATTATTCCACCAAAAAAGCGGAGACTGTTGACTCACATCAAAAGAAATAAATCATCTGCGAAAGAAAATCGGCAAGCGGTTTGATTAAATTGCGATGCAATCGAAAACTGGCGGACTCCGCCGGGGAAGCACGTCTTATCACGCCACCCGGATCCCCACGTGATTACACGACGTCCGAATCAATAAGACGGTGGGACACGGAGCGGTATTGACAGGCATATCCATGACTCTGTCCTCGGTGTGGAGGTGCCGCGAAATCCTATAACATTTGTTATTGTCCGTCTTTTCGGTTACGGATTTGATACGCCCTGCAGAAAGTGGCCGATATCTCTGGAGAACTGGCAGGCTGCATGGGCAGTTGCAAAGGCAGGCCTGTCCTATGTCAACAGCGGAAGGAGTAATTAGTCGTGATGTCCTGCTTGGTATTGATCCCGCGATGAGAGGACAGATGGGACATTTTCTCTGGGAGGCCCTTAACGAGAGGTCCCCAAAACGTGCTATACTTCAATGAGCATCTATCAAAAGGGATGGGAAAAAAAGTAACTTCAATGAGCTGGCTTGGAAAATTTGACAGATCTCAAATATCTCACATTTAATGTAATTTTGACTTCCAGGGAAAATTTTGAGAATTATTGGGAGTTTTCGTAAGTTTGTGAAGGAAGTTGTAATTCATGTCCCATGTCAGTTCAGCTGAAAATGAACTATTGATTTTACTGAGATTTTATTACTGACTAACGGAAGAAGTTGACTGTCAACCATCAATGGCCACTACATGCTCCAAGAATTCAATGGTGCCAACAGAAGCTGATTGGCAACTGGCTGCTTATCACAACACAACAAGCAGATCAACAGAACAAAGTTATCGCAATTGTTATCAATCATCACCCTATTGGAAGGTGACACATGATTTCTAAAGCATCAATGCTTTAATAAATATTTATGTTTGCACCCCCAAAAAAAAAGATTGAACAATTGCATTTGGAACATGATATCCTAATGTCAACTTTAAAGTTATAAAAGTTTCAATGGAAATTCCCCAATAAATATTCTCATGAATAGTGACAATTTACATTATAGATTGTTGACAAGTTTCGTAAAAATGGTTTTGACAATTGATACATCACAGAGTTCCTGAAATCATTGTAGATATATACAAAATATATATATAAAACCCATGCACGATGGTCAATTTTTGTCAATTTTTTTTTTTAAAGATTTCGGTTGAACGTTGATGGATTATCATAAACCTGATAAACTAAACTCTTCATTAAAGACAAAGTTTGAATATTCCAAATCATGGGCATTGGATCCATAATCATACAGCTGTCATTGCAGACTTTCATAAATCAATGGCTGATGCACACCCAATATAAAAATGTACGAAACCTGCTCAAGTGAAATACTGGTATACATGACATTAATGTCAATGCAGATATTAAATTATGTGTTTCGACAAAACGATATTTCATTGTTCCCAAAGCCTCTTCGTGTTGAGCCCCCTATCCCTAAGGGGCTGTACTGCATTGCCCCTGGTTTTGAGGTCAACACCAAGGGTTTCTAAGCAGACCATCTGCATTCCATTACACAAGTTAAACCAGTCCCACTAGTGGCCTAGCTGTCCGTGAAAATACATAATAATTGTTGTCTATACTGCAGTTTGGATTAAATTTTGTAAAGTTGTCAATGTAGTTTATGAATATAATTTCCTAATATTGCACGCCTGGTTTATGGAACAGGATTATATGTGTAAACTGTCAAATGTTGCGGACTCTGTTTAGCTCATCTGGTTCCAGAGTTCACAGCATGCAATGATATGACATTCAGGAAGTTGTACTTCATTACTTCATTACTTCATTACTATGATGAATGCTTCTGCAACAACCCTCCCAATGAGTCACATCTCTTACCTTTATGCACTATTCCAATCACAAAATAAATTGTCTTTCCAAATTGGCAAAGTCAAGTAGTCCATAGATATTGCTGACAAGTCATTTAGAGTGTTCTTTTCTGATGAGATGCTTATTGTTGGATGAAAACCCAGATAAGACTAGATGTCACAGTTCATGAACATTGCAAATAAAACAAATTCTAGTGGCCTTACTTTACGTCGATCTATACCTTCTAACGCCTGAAATGGCTACTTGGGTTGGATGTTTCCCAGGGAGTTGAGAAGGTAAAATGAGTTTCCAGTGATTCGTTGACAGGGGTATATAATAATGTAGTGTTATGCGCTTCAAGCATGCATTAGAATGGACCCATGCACTTTATAAATGGACTATTCTATTCTATTCTATTTCTGATGATGTCAATACTTTCAAATCCATGCTGAAAATCATCCTCTGCATAAAAGCATATGACTGAGCAGGGACTATATCTGGATAAGTACTGCTATATAAATGCATAATTTATTATTATTATTATTTCTATTCCATTCCATTCCATTCCATTCCATTCCATTCCATTCCATTCCATTCCATTCTATTTCTATTCTATTCTATTCTATTTCTATTTCTATTTCTATTGCTATATAAATGCATAATTTATTATTATTATTATTTGTATTTCTATTCCATTTCCATTTCCATTTCCATTTCCATTTCCATTTCCATTTCCAATTCCAATTCCTATTCCTATTCCTATTCCTATTCCATTCCATTCCATTCCATTCCATTCCATTCCATTCCATTCCATTCCATTCCATTCCATTCCATTCTATTAGATGAGATGATGCCACAGTCTTCCCTGCATGGAACTGGAGGTTTCTAACTCCGGCTCCTCAGATGTGGGTACTCCGATGTATTAAAAAGCATGTCCTCGTCCAACCTATTATTATACCACAGTGTCAGTGTCACGGGAAGCATTTCACACATACATGTACTACTACAACGATAACCATATTTGTTTTATCCCGAGCTCTTATTAGTTTTCTTTGGTGGTTGTACATACATTGTATTCTATTATTTTTACATGTTCTAATTATTTAATGCCTGTTTGATGGTCATATGAAATCAAACAATAGCTGAAATATCCACCATGTATCATGGCTGTTGACTAGATATTTAATTACAAAATTAATGGAGACTTTTGTTATTTGAGAACAGGCATCAACGAGGATCAAATAAAATCGTCATAGACTAAATGGGTTTCTGCTGCAATATGAATAGAATGCCAGCTATACTTAAATGTCTTCACAAGAAATCTGTCATCGTCATCACATCAAATCACAATTGTACAGTATGCATGGTAGTGTCACCCTACAATTCCAATGTTAGATTCGGCCGAACGAATCACTTGCATCTCGAGAGACATCTGAGAAGAGAGTCGGAGAAACTAGGAGGAAATCACATGAATTCAAAGAAGGCAATTTCAAATCGACTCTTTTTAACTTTTTATGGATGATTGCAGAAATTCAAAGCTCCCAAGTCAATAATATTTGTAATGGTATTAAAACGCCTGTAAGACTGCACCAGCACACTGCTCACTGCAAAGCAATGCAAAAATAATAACATTTTTTCTGCGATTACGACGTTCCAGCTCGTTAACCTGCCAGTGTTAGTAAAGCCTGGCGTCCTGCGTTCCAAGTCGACTCTCGGACAGAGGGAACGCAGCGGATCTCTGTTCCGCGAGACATGCGTTCCTGCCGCGGCTCCATTCTGCCACGCGACACAAGCTCATGCAATTTTACAAGAACACAAATCAGAGAGGAAATAGGTAATTTCCTGTGCCTAATATCTGAAAACATAACACAGCTGTGACTAAGTCAGATGGTTTGGAGCTATTGGGCTGAGGAAGCGGGGAGGGGGGAGGAGTTGATGGGGAGGGGACTAGGGAGGGGGTGATGGTGAGGGGGTGATGGGAAGGGGTGGGAACCCATGGGCAAGACATGGGAGTAGATTAGAATAAAGGGAAGGGGACATTTGATATAGTTGCTTGACAAGTTTCTGGGGGACAATTTTTTGAACAAAACCTAATAAGATTTATTGAGCTAACACAACAATAATATGAGATCAATTACATTATAAAATTGTTTATTGAATTTGATTTTCCAATTTCTCAATGATTTATACATGCAGCATAGATCAACATAAAGAATGTGTCAAGTCATATACAGAGCAAACTAAGACTAAAATTCATCTTAGATCTTTTTCGTGAAATATTGTATTACAACACTTCTGAGAGTCATTACACTGCCATAAACACATCAATGAACCTTTAAATATTTCAAATGTATTTTCCCGAAGTAACAAGTAGTGACTTTTTATTAATAGAAGTGACCTCATTCCAATCAACAAGGAAAACAAAAGAGACTCTGCAAACTCTCAGTAGCGACCTCCCTCCAAGATTAATAACATCGTCAATTTATCACAGGGATATGAAATCTCAATGAGACAGTGCCTGGCCACGCACTATCCAAACAGCATACATTATGCCATTAATCCTGTGTCCAATTCCAGACATCATCGGCAAGTGTTTCCAGGAGATGCAGAACTTGCATCGCCGTCATTAATATATCCCCTCCCCCCCCCCCTCCCCCATCCCTGCCTCTCGAGTAATTTGCTAATTTGTCAATGACCCTCTATGGGCTGGAGCCTCTGGAGAGTTGGGCGTAATAAACGGATATCGGCATTTGGAGGTTGATACTCTGTGTGTTAACTCTGTCCGTCCCATTGCCCTATAGTAAACTCTGGGAGTTGCGGCAAGTGGAATAATGTCATGTGTCGCTCCGAACTGGGGAAATTTATGATACCTGCCTCGTGTGCCTAGCAGAAAGGAACTCTCCCGTGATGGGGGCAGGATGAAACTTTCATCTGACAATCGTGACAGCTCGGGAACATGAATTTCCTCCAGAGAATCAGCCGATATGACATGCCGGCACAGAATAACAAAGAATTATTGAAATAACATTTGAGGGGAGGGTTAATTGAGAAGAATTGTTTGCTTCGGCAACTTGAGGTCGTATCTGTTGTACACGTCACGCCATCAGCCCTCTTATGAATGTGTGGCGGTGATGAACCAGTCATATGTATGGACATGTTCAGGATCAGACCCATACTAATAAACACACTAAAGTTAATACTGTCACTTAACCCAATGGTTCCCAGGGTCAACTTTGATATTGCATCCAATAAACTGGTCATATTTTCATGGATGTGCGTGCACATATTTTATAATAACTTCGATAGTCCCTTTAACCCTCTCCATGCTGAAGGCAGCTGGAGATGCCCTAAAGAGCAGTATCTGTGCCTAATCCAGTGGGGAAAGGGTTAAAGGTGTCACATTCATTGATGGTATGGAAGGAAATGGTGATAGACCACGTAAGTAAATGTATCCCATGTCTGCAGTCAGTTCAGGTGTTGTATAATATACCCCCATCAGAATGGGTGTGTTTGTTATTCTCATATTTTTATCCCACAAAGGAATGGCAACATGGAATCATTTTAAAATATATACTCAACAAAATTAATTAAGGGCCTGCAGATATTTTCTGGGGAATCATTCTACCAAATCTCAGAAACTCAGCTTAAGGTAATTGGTGCCATTCATCTTCCAATGTGTTTCTAAGTTCTTGAAGACAACCTGAAGCCTGTAAACATTTGGAAATTATTCATTGTTAATTTGATATAACGCTAAATGTACATGTCCCCAAAGTCTTACTGGCCCTTAATTAAATTTGTTGAGTATAAATAATGCTTAGTTTTCAATATATTTTGTTCAAGAAGGTTGTAAATGTATGTATAGATGCTTCATTCATAAACCACAGCAAGGCAATGACTAATTTAATAGCGACAAAGCAACGTCTAATCCTATCAGCTATGGCTATATCCATAGTCATTGTGACTTGGTTATGATAGCCTTTCCCAAATCTT
This sequence comes from Lepetodrilus schrolli, assembly GCA_032361225.1. NCBI lineage: Eukaryota > Metazoa > Mollusca > Gastropoda > Lepetellida > Lepetodrilidae > Lepetodrilus > Lepetodrilus schrolli. The sequence goes on from JAUTBT010021961.1 coordinate 12,237, forward strand.
GATGCATCATTCATGAGAATATGGCGATAATTAAAGAATGAGTTCATAAGTGGTAAGATAAAACCCATTTTCCTGCTTGTGACAAGAACTCTGGGTCCACGGTTGTGCGATGAGGGGGTGAGAGGGGGGGTGCCAGAGATGGAAGGGGGAGCAACACATCTGTGTGTCTGTCCCCCATACATTTGGCAGACAGGAAGTAAGCAAGCATTGATCCCTATCGGAGATGCTAGCAGGCCATGCTTTATAATCAAGGTTGACATTTCCCTCTTAATCCAAGTTCTTTTTTAAATGATCATAATATCTTCCATTTCCTGTCAGTCTTCTTTGTCCGGGTCTCATCACAGCGACAGCTTCACGAGGAACATGTACACTTGTTATGTTCACAGACTAAATATACCAGATGGCTTTGTGAAACATTTACTTTGTAGGATTGCACCTGGTGTGATACATATTGCAAGAAATAATGGGGGGAATGAAGAATATGAATGAATGTTGGATGAAGATGATGATGACAATGACAATGACGATGATGATATTGATGATGATGTTGTTGTTGATGATGACGATGATGTTTTGTATGTGTGTGTGTGTGTGTTTTGTGTGTGTGTGTGTGTGTGTGTGTTTTGTATGTGTGTTTGTGAGTGTGAGTGTGAGTGAGTGTGAGTGTGTGTGTGCGTGCGTGCGTGCGTGCGTGCGTGCGTGGGTGCGTGCGCGTGTGTGTCAATGTGACAAGATTGCAATAAATGACTAGAAACAAAGACAGGGGATGCAACATCTGAAGCAGGACAGGAATATTTCAGACAGCTGAGGGGTGGAAGGTCGGCTCCAGGGGAGAGGGAAAAGTCTGGTCAACTGAAGATCTGGCTGTCTCCTGGACATCTGTAAGTCGTAGATATGACTAATGTCATACATGACCTCTGAACCCTCCCAGAGTGTCATTCCAAGGACTTGCAGGAGCAGACCACCGAGATAAGTGTCTCTGCCACATGTGGAAGTCATTTGACCTGTGGTCATCCGATGGCTCAACTCAGACATGGATGGAAAGCACTTATCCTTGTCTGGACGTCCAGGTTCTTAAAGCCATCCTGTTCTGTTTTTACCCAATTTAAGAAATAAATAACTAGCTACTAATGAAGAATGATAAAACAAACAAAAAATTATGATATTCTATATATTGGAAAAGTTATAGTCTATGGAGTATAGGTTGATTATTTAGTCACATTGAGTTACATTTGAGTGACATTTTTAAACCCAACCCAATAACATAACCTAGAATATATAGCCTTGGAAAGCTTACAAACATCTCCGGGATAGGCGATCAGGGAAAGACATCTCTAGCATCGACCTTTCTATGAGGTCACCGATATTTAGCCAGAAGCGGTCTTACACGGCAGCCATTATGGATCCGCAGGGACACGGACATAAAGTTGGCGCAACAAGCATCGGGAGATACTACATCACTTATGAATGAATTAATCTGCCTGGGAGGCCATTACAGAGTTTACCCACTCGAGGAATATCGTGACAAATGACAGAAACCTGTCCACATTCACACGTGCTGAGGATGACAGGGGAATGAGAATGTGACTTCATTATTCAATAATTGAATTTGGGCGCACCTCCTTATAGTTATGGCCCTGCATCATGGGACACAGCCCCGTCCAATCAATGTCCAATGTCTTGTTATTACAAGCGTCTACGCCACCACCACACATTGGGACATCCAGAACTAATTAATCGCCTAATCTTTCGCCGGCTAATGACCGATCAGATATTGATCTCGCGCGATACTTGCTTTGCTATAACCTATTCTAGTTTTTGTTTTCGCAGCCTGCACAAACTTTGCAACATATTTATAAAACAATCACATTTCCTTGATAATCTGCGTACATCTGGAAAAAAATTATTTCTGAATTACATGCAAGATGTCGAGGCAATTATTTGAGGGTCATAAAAGACAAATATTCTTCATGTCTTGTGAACAAGCAGCATGGGCAAAGTGATGAAACCATGGTGAGGTGTGTGTGTGTGGGGGAGGTTGTTTGAAATTGTCACAAGAAAACTATATTTATCATCTGATCCAAAGTTACTGCAGGGCATAAAGTTAAACTTGAAAATTCAAAGAAGTGAAATATAATTGTTTAATTACATATAATGCATTGCATTGAATCTACAATTGAGGGAATGAAAATGTTCTTTAATTAGTAATAATAGTAGACAATGATATTGACGCTTTCATTAAAGAACATTGTGTGACAGTTGTATTTAATAAAGTTGTGGGTACTTCAACAAACTGTATTATTTTGTTGTGTAATTTTCCATTATGATCATCATATATCAATGCATTGAAAACTTGGGAAAAGTGCAGAACAGAAAATCTATCAACTGTGTCATTATGTTTTAATGCACATCAATAAGTTCAGAAATGTTTATTACTTGAAATACTTGGATTTAAAGCAATGTAGGTGTAGGGGTTACAAAATGACATAAACATGATATCTGAGATATCGCAGTAAATATCCTCTCTGTTATATCTTGAGAAATGACACATTTGTTACAAACACTAATCAAAACACTTTAAAAAATGACACATATTTTAGAATTGTATGGCCATTCATAACCATGGCAGTGTTTTCATAGCACATGTCATTTGAACGCGTCAAACATGTACGTATCTTTTCCTGTCGAAATAAATACACGTATAAACATTATGACACAGTGCTGAGAAGTCTGTTGAATGCACATTAGCAGTGCATGACATTCTTAGCCTCCCAGCAACACCAGTCTGGTGACATTTGAGCACCACTGGCAGTTTTTTCTCTCAAGATTTTAATATATTTCACATTCATAAATGCTAAATTGGCTTTCGGAGCTGGTTAATTTAGAACGGGTTTCAAGCACAGATGTTAGTGAGCAGTGACATAGAATGTTCTGATGATGGTTGATTACAAGCTTGAACATCAGTTTGAATACGTCTACATTATGATTGGTCATCTACCTCTGTTTGAATCTTGTTGCTAAATCTTGCAACTGTATCACACAAAAATATTCTATGTAATTGCAAATAATGTCTATGTTTTAAACAAATAATATTTATTTCCTTTGTGATAACAATGTTGTATACAGTAGTTCAGCTATTTGATGGCAATCTGCACATGGTTAAATACTGAAACCAGTGTACAACTAGATGTTATGGTGAGATCTACAAACCACATTACAACTAGATGTTACAGTGAGATCTACAAACCACATTACAACTAGATATTACAGGAGAACTACAAACCACATGGTTCACATACATGGTTGAACTAAAATTTGAACTAAAGGGAAATAACTGTACACGTCTAGTAAAGCAAGAGAGATAACTGTGTAAATGTCACGCAAGAGAAACTGTTCTGATTATAACGACCAATAAAGTCCAAGACCCTATTATGAGCACCCATGGTTTTGTAGTTCCACACATTAACTAACCACTGTGCCACTCCCAACCATAACCTTACATCATCTCATTACAATTGTAATGTTATTACCAGGCTCTTGTGACAGCAGAGTTAAACTGAGTGTATACTTCATAATGCATTAGCATAGGATATTATAACCACAGTCATGGGTGGATTGTCTACCTACCCAATCAAATAGCAGGTCATCCACAGAAGTCCACTACCTACGCAATCAAATATCAGGTCATCCACAGAAGTCCACTTGCTACTCAACTACATCATGAGAGTTAATTCTGATATAATAGAGTTAAATATAACTGTGTTTTCAATTTTACAGCATTAAAAAATATTGACAGTGTTGAGCTTGCATTTGAATGCAGCGAAATTGAAAACGCAGTAGGTTTAACTCCCAATTAGTTACATAGAACGCTGAGAAGTCTGTCGAAATCCTCATTAGCGAGATAGAATGTTGAGAATGTTGTCCTACTGCCATCTGAACATTACACCCCACAGAATCGGTGTTTTGGCTGTTTTCTAAATGCTCACATGCCTTGGTTAAGTCAGGCAAGACACGCATGCCAAGGACGGTGTGGAAATTATACCTCTCACTTCATCTTCCAGTCAAAGACAAGCTCTGTTTATTTCTAAGAAACATTGTGTCTTCTTGTCTACATTGTCTCATTCTTCAATTTATTGCAATCTTGCTTGTAATGATCTATAATGGTAGAAATCTTCCATCTTCCTGTTAGCTGGCTATACTATTTACCTCTGGCCAAGTATTATTCCAAAGCTGAGTTTTCTTATGGTGACTTTGTGTATTTAATGGACAAAGGGAAAAGTAGAGGTAGGTATAAATATAGATATGTATAAAAGTAAAGGTATAAAAAATAAAAATAAATTGTAAAAAATGAATTGGGGTTTAGAGTGGCTTTCAAGATTCTTTCACTTATTATATCATGACTTGTCAGATTAGGGCAGGAGGAAACTTGCAACATGCAGCGCTAGGAATGGAAACCTGCGAGCACCGGCTGGTACTGACAAGACCAAGAATGATAACTGCATTGCCACTCTACAGACATCGCATCCTATCAATATCGAGTCAGAAAGGTAACTGATGCCGGGCTCCCAGGACGGGATTTGAACCTGGTAGGTATAAACATAGAGGTAGGTATAAAGGTATAAACGTCAAGGGCAAAGGGAATAAAGGTAGAGTTAATAGTCAGACTTACCTGGATCTGAGACGTGGACAGCTTGTCCTTGAGCTGGTCGCACTCCGCCTGGAACCTGCCCGTCTGCTCCTGGAGATCAACCTTCCTGTAGACACAATGGTGGAAGCTGATGACACACTGAAGACACACACGGTGTGACACAGTAGACATTCCTGTTGGACACTTCTGACACTACACTGGACACTAGTCTTACAGACACACAATGACAGCAATAGAAACTTACTTTATAACTTACTAGCCTGAATAGTGATACAAATAACTAAGATTTACACAAAATCTAAACATTAATTTCTACTACAACTAGCCCTTGGCTACATTTAGCATTGGATGATATGGCCTTGGCTAGCAGGCTAGTGTTAATTTATATCCCTGCAATGGTTGAAGCTGACACTATATATAACAGCAGACACAAGAAGACACATTAGAATGTCATAATTATGGAAGTTGCTAACACTGGAGACACACTACACACCATGCAAAGACCTGATGGTTATATATTTTCTACACACACACACACAACGAACTATCTCGTATTCCATTATGTCATACAATTTGGAAAAAAAATGAAAAAATTCAATATGTATGGCAAATGGTGATGAATATTACTTCAATAATTTCTATTGCTGCTATTCCTTATGACTCTAAAAGTAAAAGATCCAAAATAATGGCATAGGTAAGGTAGATAGTACCAATCTTGCTCCTTTGATACCTTCTACTAGCACAAGGTCTATGGACTAGCATGGTCCACTGGCATCAGACAGTTGGCTGGCATAGTGGAAGAAGCACTCACTTAGTCAGGAGGTCACTGATCTCCTGCGACTGTTTGGCCACGATGTTCTGCAGTTCCTCGATGCGGTCGTCCTTGATCTGCAGTATCTCCAGAACCTTCAAGTCCTTGGACTCCGATTTCTCCTTCTCCCTGAAACACATACGAACACTGTCAAGAACATCAGGCCCCGAGATCACAAAATCTTTTTTGAGTACAAAATCATGCTCACCTCAAGGTTTTCTTTACAAATCCCAGTAGAAAATTTGAGTTTGAGCGTGAAACCGTACTCAAAACATTTCGTAATCTCTGGGCCAGATGTTACTGACAATAATTTTTAAATATATCTTTACAAATATTTGTCTTTACATTTTGTGAAGAATTGTCTTAAGAAAGTTTTTGCCATTCGTTGATGCTGATTAATTGAACATCTCAGAACATTTTAATTCTATGAATACAACATTATTGCTTGGAAATTTGGAAAGAATAACTCTTAGATACTTCCTATGACAAATGAATTGAGATTTACCTGGAATTCTTACCTAACATTACTTTATTTGACCATATTTCTTGGTCACCATGCAAAGTCATGGTCATCAACGAGTCAAAAACTCAGATAACAGTAATAATTATATATTGTTAAAGTTTACCGTTGTATGACGAGAGAAATGGCTTCTGTAACATCTGGGTTGGACACCTGCAGTCTCTTCCATAATGACCACACGAACTCCTTGTCTGCCTGGAGTGTCAAACATAGTAGTGTCAAACATAGGAGTAGTGTCAAACATAGGAGTAGTCAAACATAGGAGTAGTGTCAAACTTAGCAGTAGTGTCAAACATAGGAGTAGTCAAACATAGGAGTAGTCAAACATAGGAGTAGTGTCAAACTTAGCAGTAGTGTCAAACATAGGAGTAGTGTCAAACATAGGAGTAGTGTTTGTTCGCGAAAGTTACCTTTCTGACGCGATATTGATAGGATGCAATGTCTGTAGAGTCTGTAGTTATCATCCTTGGTTTGTCAGTACCAGCCGATGCTCGCAGGTTTACTGCAACATTCAGTGCTACGGATGTTGCGGGTTTCCTCCTGCCCTAATGCTGACAAGCCGTGATATAAGTGAAAGTATCTTGAAAGCGGCTCTAAACCCAATTCAAAAGAAAACAACTGAGTCTGCGTCCCGACATGCATATTGCTGATAATCACCCGCAAACTAGGGTCAACACGATGTATATACTATGTGTGTATATACAAACGAATCATACGTGCATTACTCATACCTCTGCGGTTTCCAAACAGTGGTAACACAATACTCTAGAATACATCTAACTGTCTACGGCTGGGCTGTGTAAGTAGCGACCGTCTAGTCGAGTAGCCGCGAGTCTTGACACGAAACAGACAGACTGGTTTAGTTTTCATATCGGCGCTGCGGTTTCTTTCCACAACTCGCAGCTTATCTCACTTGACATCTGTATACATCGAGAGATGCGTTCGAGACATTGTGAATCATTCGACAATTAGCCTGTGTGTAAACATTATGAGGACGGGAAAGTAGACTGTAATATATCGACAGATGTTTGTAAGACGATGCATGGCCAGTATATAATGCAATTGCTTAGAAATAAATAAATATAATAATAATAATAATAATAATAATGCTTAATAATAATTTTACTAATTATTAATTAGATTTGTAAATGTTTTCAGACAATCCACACAATTTACTTTTTTATATTTTCAATATGGAAGACTCATTACAGTCTACGTGTAAAAGAATATAATACTCGACACAATAATTAATGAAGGGTCAGTTGTTGTTTTTTTACATATAAATTTAGTTTTATATTATTATACCAACGAAAAGTTCAGGCTCCAGGTATACTCTTCAAAAACGTGTAGACGTAATGGAAGAAGATTTGCACCAGATTCCAAATTTCGATAGAAATTAAAGCATCCCGGCAAAATATCTGCCGATCCTTAATTTATTTTGTTGAGTATTAAAAAATTATCAGAACTAGGTCATGGTGAAAAGTGTTTACATTCGTCAGGTTACGTTGCTCTACCACAACAGTGGTCGTACAATTGACATGTTGATATAGACAACAGCTGGGCACTGCGATGTCAGTGTCATTCTGACGGCTAGATAACAACACTGTCACGGCGTGTATAACACACCCCAAATGTCAGGAATCCTTAACTAGGTTTTACTGCTGCTTCTGTTACACGACGATTTGGCACGCTGTGGCTGTGCTCTCTGATGATGCGAAGCACTATTATTATAGCATTTGCCCAATGGTAGTTCATATAGTCGGGGAGATAAAGTTAAAACATTCCAAATTACTACATACAGTTTAATGAAACCCACACCGTTCCATTCAAATAAGATTACATAGTTAGTGTAGTTATTATTTATTGCTGTTATTGTTATTATTATTTTATTTTTATTTTTATTTTTATTTTTATTTTTATTATTATTATTATTAATAATAATAATAATAATAATAATAATGTTATTATTATAATTTTATTATTAATAATAATAATAATGTTATTTTTATTATTATTTTATTTTTATTATTATTATTAATAATAGAATAATAATATTATTATTATTATTTTATTATTAGTATTATTAGTTATTTATTTTTTTGGTTATTATTATTGTTTTACCCAAAAAAAAATACTACTAATATTAGTAGTATTAGTAGTATTTTATTAGTAGTAGTATTTTTTTAAATTATTATTATTATTTTATTATTATAATAATAATAATAATAATAAGTACAGTAACGTATAAGCTATTACTATCGAGCAGTATCTTATTGAAGACCAAATAATACCAAAGTTATTAATGAGGACTGTAGCGGGAAATGGCCAACATTTTATTTTAATAATATTACAAAACACCTTGTTGATCAACATTGATTTCAATGAATGGCAGCCGGATGACCATGATACTACTCTTGGTCGCATCTGACGTTGTCCTTATGTCGTGCATTTCATCATTAGCCTATAACCTGGTGGTCGCTTCCTTTAAAGGCATACAATCACAGATTAAGTTGTCGTTTTGGACCGAATTGGAGTTTAAAATGCAAAGTACATGCACTT